>VZRX01014348.1:167691-200513 GCA_013398075.1 Notiomystis cincta
TTTGCTTCTTCTTGCAGCTGATTATCAAGCCCTTTGCTCCCAATCAGAAGTAGTAATTTGACATGGGTACTAACCAGATATATCAAAGCAGAAATCAATGCTGTTTCTAGCTAGAACTACTATTGGACATTCTCCCAGCAGCATCAGTGCAGGAGACAAACTGTTCATGAAGGGTCACTGTGTAACTTACACTAAGGGCTAAAGACATATGTGCCAGCCTTTAACACACCTTTTATTTGACACACCTAGCCAAAGTGTTTCTTTCTCCTTCCAGACATCTGAAAGTGGATACAAGTTAAATACTTACGACTTTTAATAGCTCCTAGAAGATGCCAGGAAGTTCTCAGCACTAATCCACTATTTTCTTTTCAGCTCCAATAACCTCACTAAAATGTAACTGTCCACTAAAATAAACTGTGGGATAACTCCATTTATCTCCAGAGCCCAGCAAGCCTGGCCCTTTAGCCTCAACTGCCTTGGTTATTAGAGACACTAAAATACATGAGCACCCTCTAATTTTTATTAAGCTCTACAGAGATACACAGTAGTTGCCCAGATTAAGAAATCGAAGCAGAAACAATATCTCTGTTTCAAAGGCCTTAGGAGGAATCCTGCCACACTTACAGAAAACTTCATCTATTCTGCCTTTCTATACTTGCTGAGCTACCAGACTACATATATATAGAGAGCTGAAGTTAAGAAGGTCTGATCAAGCATTAATATGCTTTTAAGACACTAATATGCTTTTTAAGGGTGGAAATCAATGACAGCATGGTAATGTTGCCAAAAATAACTCTAGCTTGCAAAGTTGATGACAATAAAACCAAGGGAAGCATTAAATTATGAATCATCAACTGATTTCTTTTTAAGTAAAACCCTCTGAAGGCAAAGCTTCCATGTAATCAGAGGTCAAGTAAAAGTTTGACATTTGCAAAGATTACAAGATTAGTTTATCTTCACATATTTAACAAAAACCCCAATAACAAACCAAGTGTCTCATCCTCCAATGTTTCCCATTCTTGTAAAAGTACTGCTGAAAGATGCAAGGGACAACAATTTTAATTCATAATAATGCTTTATTCTATCCTGTAGAAAGGAACTATTTATCCTTGCATTCTAAAGATCCAATGCAATTGTAATTCATCTGTTCTCCTGCTTTGCCCATAGCTTTTTATCACTGAGCAGATTTCAGCAAATAATTAAAAAAATTACTTGCCTAAGCAGATTTCTTTGTCAGCATAACTACCTTACCAATTCTTCTCAAGGCCTTCTGGAGGCTTAAATTCCAAAACCACAAATTTACCCCAATTCATTGTGCACTCAGAAGGATGGCAACTACTGGCAACCAAATGAATGAGCATTCCACAATCTGTTTTTGTGATTACACCTGCAAAACTATAGCAAAATTTACCTGTAAAGCACTATAAGTTTCCCTGTCTACTGTGACCAGATTTTTTACCTTGTGCTATCATTGCCTTCCAATATCTTATGAAACTTAGGTGGCCAAGGGCAATCAGGAAAATTCCTGAAACCTCTCCAGTAATTTTTAGTTTTAGTAATGTTTAGTGCTGGCTCTGGCACAGTAATCAGCTCATGCACTTCACACTGAAAATCCAAAAAAATGCTGCAATGTTGATGCTGTAGGTAAAACGAGTAATTTTCATCACTCAGCATCCAGAAGTTGAGAATCATTTTCATCACAAAGCATTGAGAAGTCACCTGCTTTTCAAGGCTACACTAATGGCAACACATATTGATTTTAAGTGGCACCACTCATTTTGTTGAAGTACAGACAGACAAGACTGGTAGGTGTCATTTTTTCAACATTCTCTTCCTCTGGTTACAAATACATGTGCTGATTTACTGGGATTTACTGATAACAATATGCAAACATCAAATAGTCCATCCTCAAGCCTATTTTACCATCACCCAGAAATCTTAAAGATTTTAAGAGTACTGGAATGAAATACATCATTCCAAAAACATATCAGAGGCAGTTCAATTAATGAACACATGTTTGCCTAAAACATCAAAATGCTGGACAGATAAACAGCAGACATAGCTTTGAAATGCCTTCATTCCTTTTGCAGGGAAACCATGGTCTTCAGTTTGACAGATAAAAATAAAAGATTCACCTGCTGCAAAAATTAATATGCTTCCTAACATTGTCTTTGAGCACCTTTAATCCAGAAATACACTGGAAATACTTGTGACTCTGAAGCCTCTCATACTGAGACTGCCCTTTGCAGCCTCAAAACTTGGAACAACTTTTCTTAGCTACTCTGACATTCTGAGAGTTTAAGATATGTCACTAGGTAATACAGAACATTTTCTGGGAAGCCTCAGGAATGGGGCTTTTTCATCCAGAATCAATCTTTTTTTCTTCCCAGAACAACTGCCATAAATTGGGAGGACTTTTATGGGAGGGGGATAAGTGTTACTTACCAGTTATCCTGTTTATTGCAGTCTTCCTCCTCCTCCAGCCTACAACAGAGTCCTTATACTAAGAGTTACGGCTCCCACCTACCAGGAAGCAAAAGAATTGTCAGTCAAGGTCATCAGGTAAGTACCAGCCTGCACACTTCTATCTCAGCCACATTTCCACATCATGGATACCTAAACTGCATGTGGAAATCCAGAAAAATCTCATCACCAACCCATAATAAAGAAGAAAAAAGGAAAGTAACTGCTTGAGGCAATAGGAGGCTAGAGAGAAGCATTGGCTTGTTGACATCTCTCTCTCTCCCCTGCCACATATTTCTTCAACAGGAATCTCTGCTGAAGAAATCAGAGAGAAAAGAAAGACTGCTCTAAAGAGTTACCAGAGGCCAAATGCACACTTGGGGCATGCATCCAAACCTGTGCAATCTAAACACTAAGGGAACTGATGAAGCTTAATGGGGTGTAGCAAGTTACACAGGAATAGGACTTATTGCTATCACAGGCACTGGTTTTGCTATGGCAAAACCATGTGCTATTGGGCAACAAAACTTCAACTGTCTGCAGTGTTCAGCTGTACTGGCTACTGCCCTTTGAAGACAAAGGATATGAAAGGACTTATGCTTCTCTAGGAATGCAAGCCCCAGAGAATGATCACACAAAGATTATCTGCATCACTCCTATCTTAAACTATTCTGTCTGTACATGTGTGTCAGTGAATTCTCTGATTGCATTCTATACACACAGCTTTTCAAAAAGGGCCTGGACAAGCATGTTATACTTACATATTCCTTTTGTTGGAATTTAGGAAAGTATCTGCAAAATTGATCTAATCTTTGTACAGAGGGGGAAAAAATTATCAATTCTCAGAAGCCTTTGAAGAGGAGGAATATAAAATGTATTGACTAGTGCAAAACACTGTTTTTAGGAACTGTGTGAGCTAATTTAAAACAATTTACCTGTCTTAAATGAGGGCACATGACAAAGTTGTCATAAGATTTCATGCTTCGAACATGCTTTTTACAAGTATTACAACTGTTTTATCAAAAAATGTGGCTTTTATTTTAAAGTAAAAGTGACAGGTATCTCAGCTGCCAAAGTTATTGGCATTATCACATTTGAAACTCATTCTTTGTGGAACTTAGAGGTATAAAAAGCTTAGCTACAGACAAGAGGTTGATGTGATGATACATAAGATGATGAGAGAAAACAAGAATGAGATCATCTTGCTATTTGAGGTTCACCTTTCCCTGATGTTAACTTTCTTTACAAGAAAGTTTCTCTAAATCAAGTTTTTGAAATTCCATCTTTTAGGAGCTGAGAATCAAAAATAACCCACTGATTCCACAAACCATATAAAGTTTTCAAGGCCAGTCACATTTTACTATCATTAACAGAAAACACTAACTCAAAAGCCTCAAAAAATAGCTTTTTTTCCTATTTTAGCTCTGTCCATCATATTACATCCAGGAACTACAGTTAACTAGGAAAGAGGGGTGAAATGAGAAACAATAATAATGAGAAAAATTGTCATTATTTGATAAAACTACAGAAAACATCCTGTGTATCAAATAAAGACAACACATCAATGAAGTTATATCTGTTTAAATTATTGACTTGAGATATCTGTCAAGCTTACTTCACTTAAGGTAAGCATGGCTCAGACAGCACCCCAATACTAAGGTGAAAAAGTTGAAGGAATAGAGTCTCTTCTTCACACAGGAGTATTCCTGGAGGGATGCTCACAGGGGTAGCTCAAAATGTTAGCTTGAGAAGCAGGGCTGTGGGAATCTCATGTGGTTTAACAAGAGCAGCTGCAAGGTGCTGCACCTGGGTTGGGGCACCCCTGGTATCAGCACAGGCTGGGGATGGACAGATCAGAGCAGCCCTGCAGGAAAGGGCTTGGGGGGCTGTGGGTGAGAGCTGGACATGAGCCAGCCATGGGCACCCCCAGCCCAGAGAGCCCAACGTATCCTGGGCTGTGTCCAAAGCAGAGTGGGCAGCAGGGAGAGGGAGGGGATTGAGCCCCTCTGCTCTGCTCTGCCCTGCTGAGAGCCCACCTGCAGTGCTGCATCAGCTCTGGGGTCCATAACCCAGGAGTGGGTCCAGAGGAGGGCCACAAAGCTGATCAGAGGTCTGGAGCACTGCTCCTGTGAGCACAGGCTGACAGAGTTGGGATTCTCCAGCCTGGATAAGAGAAGGCTCTGGCATCTTATAGCATTTTCCAGTATCCAAAGGGAGCCTGCAAGAAAGCTGGAGAGGGACAATTTAGAAGGACATGTAATGACAGGCAAGGGGAAATGATTCTAAACTGGCAGAGAGAAGGTTTAAATTAGATATGAAAAAGAAATTATTTACTGTGACGATGGTGAGGCACAGGAATAAAGAAGTTGTGGATGCCCCATCCCTGGAAATATTCAAGACCAGTTTAGATGGGGCTTTGAGCAATGGGGTTTAGTGGAAGGTGTCTCTGATCATGGTATTTAAGGTCCATTATGACCCAGACTGTTCTCTGATTAACCATCATCAGACCTGTTGTCCTGATAACTCAGGTTTACATTTCCTCTGTCTTTGCACAGGTTGTACAAGGCAGGAGAGAGAGACTGAGTTTGGAGATGGCCAGTGGCATAAAGAAGTGGCATAAAAGCATTTTTTCATGTCATGGCCTTTGATTTTATTGAGAATGCTTTCCACTGGTTCTGCCTCAGGTATCACTTCATGCTCAACAGCAATCAGATGAACATAAGACTCCAGAGTATTTGCAAGGCAACTTCTTTTCATTCCAGGAAATGTTTCAATCTTTCATGATAATTTAAAATTATAATGATAAATTAATCATAATCACATGGAGTTAACTTGGTTTCATGAGGACATCCATAGTGAGATGATGTGCACATATGGATGCATGGATAGGTGAGTAGGGAATCTTGGTTGAAAGAGCAGAACTGTACTTTCTGCAAGAGGCAAAGGACTTAGGACCCAAAGAAAACAAACCCCAAACCCTGTAAAAGTATTAAACAGCCTAAACAGTATACATTCAAAGAGTGATGTAAATGACTCTTCCATGTCTTCAACAGTTATTAAAAAAATCTACTTTTTGTGAGTGACAGTGAACTAAGGAATTTATTTGCACTGTAATTTACACCATGGCTTTGATCACAAAACCCATGGTATATTTTATTACAATAATTTCTATTCATAATGAAATGATTAGTGTCCTCCAATGTATGCCTCAAATTTGGACCTATTTCCTTCATGTATCTCATACATGAGATAATTTGAAACATATCAGTTAATTGGGGTTGTCATTTAGCTGCCAGCTTTACTGGAATAGATTTTTAAATCCATGTAGGACACATTGTAATTGAGAATGAGGTTCCAGGTATCTAGTGGTCACTTCATGGTGCTCCAAATAAATACAACAATTTAGAGAGTATAAAATTAGTCTCATCTGCTAAATGCATCNGCTGTGGATGTACCATCCCTGGAAGTGTTCAGTGCCATGTTGGATGGTGGAAGGTGTTTCTGCTCAGAGCAGAGGGTTGGAATCAGATGATCTTGAAGGCCCTTTCCAACCCAAAACATTTGATGAATCTCTGATTCTATGAAAAGGTTACAGTTTTATTTCCCCACAAAAATAGAGATGGATGTTTACATTTGGGCCTCTGTACTTTTCAGACAGTGCTTAAAAACCACTCAATCAAAATTATGGTAACACCCTTACCAGCAAAGTAGAAGCAGAAAAACCATAGCAGAGGAAAGTTAGGAATTAAAATTAATGGGGAATAAAACAAGCATTTAGCTTATGTAAGAACAGAATGACCATAGAAGCATACTGAATCTTCCTGCCATTCAAACACACACAAGACTCCTATGAAAATGAAGAACCTTTGCATATGGAACTAGCCAGAGGAGCTAAATAAATAGCTAATTAAATAAATAGCTAATTAAAGAGGAGCTAAAGATTCCCAGTTTGAAGTCAGAAGCTGAATACCTCCAAAACAAAGCTTAAAGCTTAATAAAACATGTCTCATTAAGTATGAAGACCAGCAGGCTCTAAAAAACCCCATACCCCAGGGCACTGAAGATTTAACCCACACTATTCAATCAAAAATCTTGACCCAGTAGGTACTCTACAAAGAGGTGCTCAAAACACCATCAAACACCTAACCAGTGCTTCTAACATTGCTTTAAGTGCTACTCCGTTCTCCACTCACTCACTTGCCCATCAATATAACATTAATTACAATAACTGAAGGAACATTTCTTCACACAGATGCATTGACCTAGAAAAACAAGCTTGTAAGTGGGCAATAAAGCAGTTCTTCACCCTGACAGACTGCACCTTGCCACTACTCAGTATCTATCTTATCAAAAGCTCTCTGAACACATTTGTAAACCACCAGGCTGCCAAAAGCCCTTCAACAGGTATTTAACACTACAATGACTTTCCAGGATGGCAGGATCACTTCTGTTAGATGTCATGTTTCTGTCAAAATCAAAAGCAAAAAGAGCCCTTAAATTCCAAATCCACAGCTGACCTTTCTGCCCCAGAGAATTAATACTCTTCACTTTGCTCAGTTGTATCTTCTGTACTTTTCCCTGTCAGTGATTCATCATCCAGTAAGACAATTTTGTTTAAGAGTGACACTCTTCCACTCACAGTGACAGGCGTTCTTCTCAACCGCTCTCGAGCAGCTCAAGCATCTTGCAGCCTTCTCAAGACTGTCTTATCCTCACCTAGTCACAGAGCTAGGCTTTTATTTGGTTACTCCTTCTTCACCTTTTCATCTTCTCAAAACTGCACATAACTTACAAACTCTATTTTCTTCAATTGTGTTATTAACACCTCTTTTGTTACTTCCACTCCTAGACCTCCCTGTGCACCACACCAGCCACCATCCCACCTCAGCCTTTCTTCTTTGATCCTCACACAGACCTTGAGCTGTCAACTTTACCATCTATTTTGTTTCCCTCTTCTGGTTTTATATCTAAATCACCCAATTTTTGGTCACACCACTGCCTGTTTTTCTTTAATCAAAGTTCCCATCCCTGCATTTCTTACTCTATCCCATTTCAGTTTTCAGTCCCTTTGCAGGTTAGCAAAACCCTCGTACACACCCTGACACTTGTCTGGTACCATCTCACACCTTGAAGATGGGCATTTCAGGACAAAAACAGTTCATAAGTGAACTTCTGTGATGCAGCATCTGTCTCTCAATATTCAAATAGGTGGCCTTCAGTTTTCTGTCCCTTGAATTTTTCTGTCTCATAGCTAAAATTAACTTGGAGTGATGGAAGCCCCTTGGAGCCTTAAGCTCCAAAATACTACCTTGAGACAGCATGGCATTTACTTCAGTCCTTACTGGAGTTAACAGATGCTTCTATGAATGTTTAATTAAAAAATTGTCACAGGAAGCCTGTTTGCTTCTCATGGTTCACTATTAACTACATCAGTAATTATAACATGGAAAAGCTTCACCAGGAATGACAGCACCAGAAAAGCAAAATGCTATTGGAGAGTTTTCAACAGCTGTGCAGCAAAGGGGACAACTAGCATTTCAGAAAGTATTTTTTGCTTTAGTTAATATAAGCAAAGTTGGTAAGATAAGCAAGCAGAGATTTGCTTACAATACAGTCTCTTAAGCCATTAAGAGCCACGTCTGAAAACACTGAAGGGAAATAAGGATTCCAGCCTATACTGATGGAAAGTCTACATGCAGCTCCCCCCAAAAAAAGGAAAGAAAAAATTAAAGTGCACAAAAGTTCTGTGTCTTACTGGGCTACAATCATTAGTGGTCTACACAACTTCCACAAAACTTTTCAGTCAATGACAAACATCTAACACCTGAAGCTACTCAGAAGAAGGCATCTGAAGGTGTCTGGAGTTGACAGAATTGACTAATGAAAAAGTGTATTTGGAACTTTGGGGGGAGAAGGGGTAAGGAGGGTAGGGAGGATCCCTTCAGAGCAAACAAAAACCCAAAGCATCTGAAAATGCCTGTGTAAATTTTTTCAGGAAATTACCACAAAGAAAGTTTCTCTAAAGGAAGTTACAAAAATCTATTTTATTACTGAAGGGCTCTCTTGGGCTTACAAAACAAAAAACCAAACCAAAAGTTTAATGTAGAGCAGCAGTAGTGTATAAAGCAAACAAAATGAGAATAGAAATTAAGGATGGATAAGAATGGTCAAATTTTAAACTCCCACTTCCAGTGATATCAAGAACACAAATTATGCTGTATAAACCATGTTAATATTGTCTTAAAATGATAGCACTTATCAGCCAATGGATGACAAGAAATGACAGGGTGCTCACTCTGTCCCAACTGCAAATTCCAACTAAACCACAAATTTGCATTTGCAGTAAGCTAAGCATGTGGACAAGAGCAGTTACAATTTAAACTAATTGTAGCTGAAACTCACCCAGCTATTATCAGATCATGTATCTCCCTACATCTTAGAGAGACAAAGTAAATGTGATTACAGAAGGATTTAAAATGGTTTGAGTGTAACAAACACTCAACATAGTCAGCAAATAAGCAGCAAGACTTAGGTGCAGATCTAACAGACTTTCATACATACTTCCATGGATACTTCAGGAAGCAATTCCCCCCTCCACTGAAAAAGTGGTGCTTTAAGTATGTGAATAAGTAGAGCTGCTGCTGAGAAAAACTCTTCCTGAGAAGGGAACAGGAGATTATACTGTAAGGAAGAAAGCCAGCCAAGAAAGGTAGCAGACTATGGAAATTAACTTCTTGTATTATCTGAAAGAAATGGACAACTCTAGATCCAAGATGAGAGATGTATTAAAGACAGAATGATTAACTTAGCATCATTCAACTTGAAAAGCAAACATACATTTCCATCTAAACAGGAGTCCTATCACAGGACTGCTAAAATTAAACGACCACAGACAACGTTTTTCCGTTCATTTAGTGCACTTACCAGCATTTGCTGTATAGACAATTTCATTGATGAGTCAGTTGTACTTCCTCTCTAAAGTGCTTTGAGGGGAGCTCAAGTGCATCCTCTTCCTCAATCTTTGAAGTGTTTACCTGTACCACCAGCTTTGAAAGTAAAAGGCAACAGGCAGGCAATGCAGAGACAGGAATGAGGCTGAGTACAATAGTATATTACTCCAAAAATATTTTAGTGTTGCTTTTCAAATCTTACAGGGACAGACAGTCCTTTTATCTTTTTTAACTGAGACTTTAGATACTATTTAAAAGATACTTCTTAAAATTAACATTTTAGTATTCAGTCAGCAATATATCAGTTGACAAGAATATACAAACAGATAATCTGAAATCATAGACATTATAGACACAAATACATAAAGCAAACAGGATTCTTTTCAGTGAATAAAATCATTGGTGTGTTATAACAGAAAACAATTAGAAAACTCCCAATATTAAATAAGACAGCATCAATAGTGGGAACTAAGAACTAATGGGAGCACATTGTAACAGGAATGTTATGAATGCAGAATTACAAAAAATAATTACGTCTGTATAAACGTGTCAGAGTAAAATGAATTCCAACAGTGGTGGAAATACTCAAGGTGAAGACTACAACTGCCAAAGGTTTGTCCATAAAGGGGGGGAAGAAAGGAAGAAGGGAACTACCAAAGAGAGCAAAATTGAGATTCATTTAACATTCATATTAAATATTTTATATTCCAAAAGTAACTAGAAAAGCTAAAGGACTCTGCAGTCTGTCAAGACTATTTATAAAGTCATTTCCCAAATCCAAAAATAAATCTTAAGGAAGAAATGCTTCACACAAGAGCTAATAAGAAGTAGCAAGGAGTCAATATTGAGTACTTTTGTTTATGTTACTCCTCTTCATGTTAAAAGGACAAGCATGCTGTGAAAGCATGAGAATGAGGTTGTGTCTGAGCTGAAGACTCTGACTAAGGAAATTCCCACCACACTTAAATGTTAGGAAGCTCCTTGTGCATTTGGCTTTCATGGCATTTGTTGTATGTCTGCTGACCTAAGAAAAGTAACCTGCTTCTCATATACCTTTATTTTCTCATAAAGTTGACTTCATAAAAATCTAATCTGACTGGCACACAGGCAGGCTGCATAATACTAGAGAATCTAAGCATTAGTATGCAAGAGAAAAAATCTGAAAACAATGCTGTTTAGAGATTGAAAGGAAAAGGTGGTGGTTGTTGATTCCCCAACCTTGTCCAAATATTGGGCTTTTCATTTTGGGATGTTTCAAGAATTTTTATTGCTTTGAAGGTCTTTTTAGTTAAATATAATTTTTTAAATTTTCATTACCAACATCTAAAAACACACTTAAGATTTTTTCCCTTGACCATGAAAGTACAGATATGAAAGTGTTATAAACAATGATAAAAAGTTATCCTGCGCTTCCACATGCAATTAGCAAGGAGTAATTTTAGCATACTGCTGAAGTGGGAACATTTCAGAGTTTCTGGGGAATACATCACAGTACAAAGTAGATGTCTTGACTAGAAGAGAAAGGATTTTGTTATCAGGAACAATGAACTTCTCCCTAAAACGTTAATTCTAGAGGTAAATTAAGGGAAATTAAGTGAAACGTAAGAATATAAAGCTCCCTCAACGAGCTGAGAAAAAGTCAACACAAATGTTAGCAGGTAAAAAGAAAAGTGACTACAGTTAGAAAACTGCAAGAGCTAAATGAATGAGAAAAGTAGGAGAGAGTCAGTTACCATCCTGCTTGTTGACTAAACAAGAGGAAGCTCCCAAGCCAAGCTACCTACAATGTATCATGGATTATAACTCCTATTTGCTACATCAGAAGCTTCGGTAGTGAAAACTACAGTGCACCAGTATTGTAATTTCCAGTGAATGCTCACTCACAATTCAGCACCTGTTTTCCAAGCAAAAAGGACAGAAATATGGCAAGACAAATTCAGGATCCTCTACAGAGATGCTTCAAATGGATCAGAAAATAAAAATCTCTCACTATTGTCTAGAAAGAGAGTCAGGAACAGTTTTCAACATTTATCCCTCTTCCCTAGTTTTTAAATTCTTGTTCCATTACTATTTTCTTAATACTCTTCCCTCTGTTTAACTGCTATATCAAGTTCTATAGATTAAGAATCAAAAACTGGAATGTATTTGAATTCCTATGGGTCAAGACCTGCAGTGGGAACAGGTGAGTGAGCTGACTCAGACAATGGTCATCTTTCCTTCCATTGCTGCACAATGTTCACTGTAGAATAGTAAGAATTGTAAATATCTAGATATCCTCTCAGGCACAAACATGCAAGTCTCAATCACTTCATTATTTTTGGACATTAAGAACCACAATCCATTGATGAAGTTCTAAATAAGAGAGAGAAATCTGTATGACCTGACTATACCTGAGAGATACTTCATGTTTTCCACAGATAAAACATCTGTACACTTAACATTCCTTTTGCTAAGTCTTAACAGGGCAGTGAAGGCAATAACCACTTACTGCCCTTGAAAGAAAGTAATCCTACCATAACCTGCTGGGAAGGAAGTCAGCACCTTCACATGCACAAGAATGTCTCAAAACATTTGGAAGGCATGGCTCTTGCTCAGCTCATATGTTCTTGCACAGTTCTTTGGATCAGCTGTGGTCCCACTACTGCAGAGCGAGAGGAGCAAGAGCATCCCTCAGCAGCTTCTGCAGATGCTCAGGGCCAGTCATTTGTCTCCCACCCTGCCCAAACAGGACCACACAAAGAAGAGCCACAGAACTGCTCTTGAGCCCTCTGTGATCCCTGTGGATCCAGCAGAACTCTGTCAGACTCAGAAAGTCACACTGAGAAACACGAGAGCTGTGCTCCAAGTTATGGTAATTTGGCATGTGCAGCATTAGTAATAAAGGGCTAAATACACAGCACTAACTCTTACAGTTGCCTTCTCAAAAACTAACAGAAAGTGATGCTGGGTTTGATGGGGTGAGTTTTATTCCAAAGAAAATTCCCTTTTAAGGGACTTACCTTTTCCAGTGCCAACGAATCCACAGGCTCAAGACTGATGGAAGCCAGGGACTGCAGAGCTGATAGACTTAATCCACCTGCTAAAAAGGATCATGCTGGAGCTGGTAAGAACCACTGGCTGCACAGTCCAAATCTAATTCACTTAACACAGTGTGACATCTCTAGAGAGCCTTACTGCCTAGCTTCTTGGCCAGGCAGAGCCACAGAAGCCCTCTGAAACCAACAGCCCAGGGTCACTGAGGTCCCTAAGGGGCACAAGACATACCAGACCAATGCATCACTCCCCAAACACACTCTCATAAATAAGCAGAAAAGGAAAACCTCACATCAAGCTACACTGGAGAATTAAAACACTTGCATCCCAGTTAGCAATTACAGCTACTGTGAAATGAAAAAAGAACTGTGAGGATGAAATTACATTTCTTCACGCAGAAGTCGGCAGAAAATTCATTCGAACCACATCCACAATCTGGACATTCAAACCAGCACTGTCAGTCTTCTCTGCATCTTGTTTCAGGAGGACTAAAAGGATTGTCATTATCATTTCAGGAACTTCTGAATAAAGCTCTCTGCAGTCACACAGCCTCAGTACAGCCCTGCAGATCAGGAAAATGCAGCGTTTCACCCACACCAAAGCAAGGTCTAACACAACCCAAGGCTGATGCCTTACACAAGATAGTTTTCCCTCATGGTGGACTGCCAGTTCTTCTCTCTCTAAACAGAATCCCATCAAGACCCCATGCAAGACCTCTAACACAAAGGGGAACATCTCTTCAGTATTGGTCATTGGAGTGTTTTCAGTGTCTCCACATGCCTGCTACATTTCCTTCCAGCAACCCCTTCACCAACGCCGAAATCTTCGGCATCTGAGGTCTGCCAAAGCCTGCTCAAAGGGTTATTTTCCCTCTACCTCACTGCAATAGCTTCAGCAGGAATCACCTCCACTTCCAAACAGCCAACAAAATAGAGATGTTTTATCCAAAGAGCACTGCTCATCTGCTCAGTACAAACTTGCTTTCATCATCCATTTAGTGTGTTAGGTTTATGCTGTCTCAAATGACAGCAGCAAGATTCACCAGGCATTACACAGATCTTGTGTGCTGGAGCTCTCAAGCTGCAATGATCCTACCATCAGCTATTTTCAACATGTCCCAGGAAAACACAGAGTCAATAAATTCCCTTTCTCAAAGGATGACTACTTTCTAGGCACAATTTTTAAATTTCTACTTAAAATTAGGAAAAACAAACCATAAAAATCTAATTTATAACAACCAACATCAAACTTTGAAGAAATACCGTCTTTCCTACTGTATGGTGTAGGAAAACAATAACTTGAGCATAACTTGGAACTGAAGGCATATCATGCATAAATACCCCTAGCTGTTACACCACAAATAAAGCCTGCTGAATGATCTCCATGGTATTGGTTTGTAGGTAGAAATTATATAGAGCTGATGACATGAACAGGATACAAAAGAGAAACTATACACATAATTCTGAAAACCAAGATGCTTCAGGCATTTCTGTCAGCATAGTGTATTTTTTAAAATAGATTTAAATTAAAAACAGATGACTTTTTGGTATTTGGTGTTGTTATTTCAATTTCCCTTTCTATGATAAAGAGACCAAGAGCCAAAGTAGCACTTTCCTGAAAACTATTCTATTTTTGGCTGAATTTCTTTCCTTCACAATACATCCTTCAACACTTCCATACATGTTCCATGAAGATGCTTCAAACAAACATGAGTAGTTTTAAAAGGAACAGTAAAGACAAGCTAGTTTCAGACATGTGCCAATAAAGAGCTTTTCAAAAAAGGCCATACTGCCAGCATCTGACAGCCTAAAATCTCCTCCTTAAAAAACAAACAAACAAACAAACCCCCCAAACTAAAACAAAACTCTACCCAAACCCATCCTGTCCAGACTAAATGAGAGTTACATCTAGCTCCACCAAGAGCACAAGTTGACAAACATCCCCAAAGTGGTTCTGCAGAGCTGGACAGTGGCTGCAACAGCACTTACATTTCTCATTCAGCTGTTCAGAGCAGATCCACAGAGGATGAAGGAAGGAATGAGGGATTCATGAGGTGTGGGCATATCCCAGGAAGAACACAAGAAGCAAGGACTGATTTGATGCAGGGTAGTAGCTGGAGAAGAGATAGTTAGAAGTAGTCACAGTAGATGTACTAAAAAGGGAAAGAAGACTGTGCACAGCTGACTGGAGCACTGAAAGAAAACTGAGGTGGGAAAAAGCCATCTGCATGCAAACTTCTATTTAAACTTACTGAGAAATAAAAGAATTGTACAATTCCTTCAAGACATTACATTCAAAAGGTGATTCTCATTCACGTGATTATTCCAGAATAGCAAAAAAAAAAAGTTATAAACTAATATTTACACAACAAATGGATCAAGCTGTTATCCCTTCATATTTCTTTATAGGTGGTCAGAAATATCTGAATTAAACTGCCCTCATACAGCACAGTACCAACTGTATACAAAGTGCAGAGTAGTTATCACATTCTGTAAATTCTAAATAACAGATTAATCAGAGATTAAAGGTTGATTCTAATACCTTTTGAGAACCCTAATCAAGTTGCTTTGAAATTTGACACTTCAGTTTTAATACTCCAAATTTAAGTATCTACATGATGTTCCTAAAATCCAGCACCAAAAGAAACAGACCCATACTGCTTTTAGATTTATTGATCAGTATTTATCAGATTAATTACTAAGCAGGCACTCATAGAGGTGTTCATTGAAAGAGATGGCATCCTTTTGAGTAGATCACAAGGACATGGATGTCTCCTGCCTTAGCAGCACTGTATCCCCTACTGCAAGAGGAGGGCTGTATCCCAGTTAATACATCATGTAAACACACATAACTGCAGAATTTATCCTGTCCCCAACACCCACAACTACATAGCCCTCTACTAGTTAATAGAGGCAGGCAGTGACTATTCTTGGACTGTTTTTAGCCACCACCCCAGCTGCTCTTTAAGTCAAAACAGCAAAAAAATGAAGCTAAAATGATCTCCCACAATGAATGGGTGACAAACACATTGCAATCAAAGACCAGCACTAAGAGAAGAGGAGCCTTATTAAAAACAATCATTAATGGGTATTCTTCAGGACACATTTGTTTCCCAGATGATAACTACTCAGCTACAAGGGTCTCACCAATGAGTTACTCCAAAAACACTGAGCTTCCAAAACTCAAAAATCACACCTTCTACCACAGGTGAAACCATTCACCATCTCCATGTTCCCATCACTGTATTCTTTACAAAGCATTTCTCTCAAATGTCACTGTCCTCTCCTCCTTTCTCATCTATTAACAACAGAACCAAGAAAAATGGAAAGTTGTGTTGACACTTAAGTGCAACTAAATGCAAGCAACTGCTCTGAGCAGCAGGCTTTTCAGAAGGGGTAGCAGTCTGAACAAGTAAGGCTAAGAATGTGCTGCAAGCCCTCCACATTTCCCACAGCAGCAGCCAGTATGAGCCCAATTAGGATAACATGTCAGCATCCCTACTGATGTCTGTGCTCATTACACAAGAGCTGAAAAGTATTTTCAACATACTCGGATGAAGAATCAAGGCACAGAAAGAAATCCACAAAATAGATGCAGGGGTTCTGCCACCTAGTGGCACCTAGAGCCTCAAATTACCATATCAACCATATTATTATTAGCTTTTTTTTTTACTGGAAGCATTTGACAGCAGAGAATAGAATAGAGAACACAGTTTCACTAGCACTGAAATTACTATGCCTGGTTCCCTAAGGCTTCATTTCAGAACTGCATTCTGTAGCACTCAAGATGATGTGAGTTTCAATTGAAGCTTTTCTAGTAGTTCAAATAGTAATAGTATATTTCTCTTCTTCAGTCCTCCAGCTCCCACAGGTTATCTGCTGCATAGTCTCATAGTCATCTGCCCATATTCAGTATTTGCAGAATGATAATATCTTTGAAGCCCTTACCCATTCATTGAAACTGTTCAAATCTAATAAATCTCAAAAGTCATCATCATGAGGAGGAAACAGGGAAAAGAGACACTGAGAGACAAAAGCAGCAGAGTGATAAAAGCCTCATTTCCTCATAACACCATCTGAATCATGATTTGTCAATGAAGAGTCTCTGTTGGCCCCAAGAGCTGGAGGGATTCCCCTCCCCAGGTCACGGTGTGGACACACAGCATGTCCTGTCAAGGCTGCAGGGAGAGGGGACACAGAGGAGCACAGAGACAGGAGCTCCTTAGGGCAAGAGGCAGCAGAAATCCCCCTTTTCATCAGGCCATAAGCTCAAAAGTCCCCTTTTCCACTTGGGATTCAGAGCCAGAAGCATTTTAATGCCTAAACTAGGTCAGTCTTTGTTTACACAAAACACAGATGAGAAAAGAAATATCAATTCGTTCAACTTAGTCAGGATGGGTCAAAACCACCAGAGTACAAGGCACAGAGCAGCCTGCCTATCTTTTATTTATTTTTAAGAAAAGAAACATTATCAAAGGCACATTCAGAGAACATACCTCACACAGATATAGCCAGGTAACAAACAATTCTTTTAATTTAAGACAGATATACTTCTGTGGGAAAATTGACAAAAAAATTTAAAGTGATGTCATATTCTTATCAGGTTATACCTCACAGATACTTTAGGTTTCAGCTCCCATTTGCCAACTTTTGTAACCCTGGAACAGCAAGAGGACTTCTGGTCTGTATCTACTACACATTCCTATGCACAACTAACAGACAGGTTGAGATATTTTAGCTTCAGTCCAGAAAAGCAAACAAACAAACATCCCCAAAGAACAACAAAAGAATTAAGCAAAAGAAAACTACCAAGCTACAAAAGAAAAAAGACAAAAAACCTAAACCCCCAAACATAAGTAAAATCACAAATTTTATATGGTTGTCTTATCCTTTTGACAAGTTTCCTTTGCCTTCTCAAGTTTTCCCTCCAAGTCCCACCCACCCTCAGTTACCTGTGTGTTCTCCCAAATATCCACTGTCCTGAAATACTCAGCTTCTTGTCTAACACACATAAGGTCACACAACAAACAGTATTAGCATGCTGATCCATCAAGTGTTTAAACTCTCCAACACTAGGAGGAGATGTCAGGGAAAAAAAGATGGGAATTTCTTCCTCTTTTCATTCCCCACTCCTCCCCACACACTGCATTTTAATTTAGCTTGGCTCACTTGGAGTTCCCAGTTTCTAGCAAAGCTGGGATGAAGAGTCCTGCCTTACTCTGCTCTTCTTACTCATGACTGGGCAGCTGCCAGCATCTTGTCCAGGGACAGACCCAGTTCAAGGAGATTGACAGCATTTAACTCCCAGCAGCTCTCCAGCTCCAGCAAGTGAGTTCTAGGCTCAAGGTGTTTGTCCTTCCACCCAGTATGCCTCTGCTGCAGGACATTCAAAGCCCCAGCAGCAGGTATGCAGTGACTGCAAGCTGGAAGCTGAGAGCAGTGGCTGCACCTTGGATGCTCAGAATGATGTCACAGACTCAAGTACACACTTCAGCTCCTCAACTGATCTGGCAGCAGGAAGTGCAAGACTCCTGAAAAGCATCAAGACTGCTATTGTAATTTTCTGTTACATGTGATCTACCCACAGGTAAAGAATACCCACACTGCCCACAAACTATAGCAGCACTGTAAATAGAAATTCTTTTTAACAGACTTATTTTACATCTTGTTTTCTATCCATCATTGCAGTATGATCTATCAGTCATAAGTTCATTAAACCATTTTGGATGTTTGAAGTGGTTTCCTTCAGAAGCATCCAGATTAGCTTTTTAAAAATATATTATTTTTACTCAAGTTGTAGAATATTGATACCAGTGTTCTATCCTGACTTCTAAACACGAACAAGAGTTTAGGAACTTGTGTTCAAAACTCCCATAAAGCAATAAATACAAATTACAGAAAGACCCAAAGCAGAAAGATGAAATATGTTGCTTTTGGCATTACTCTGTTCCCTATTTACTTCTCCAAGAAGCCTGACATGACAACTGCAAAGAAAGCCCTCAGATGTACCCATGTAAGTGTGCCAGAAGGGCTGGAAGTCCCAGCTCACATGATAAGAATGTCAAGCATTTCCTCTGCTGCTGTGTATGACTGCACCTCCTAACCAGGGGTCAAAAGCAGATTTGAGTTTCCAGTTTGGGGGTTGGGTTTTTTTTTTAATATGTGTTTTAAATTAAAAGAGTGTTTTCTTTGTCCTTCTAAAGTTATATGCTGGTGCCAAAAATGTTCAACATTTAACATTATTAGTGCAGTCATTTATAGAAGCTGCAATTTTGGCATATATATCTGACAAGTCATTTAAATTCTAGCACCTTAAATTATGTAGATTGGTTTGTCACTATGACAACTATTTTTACATGTCTCTAAAACATACAAAAGTACCATTTTTTCTGTTCCTTGCTGAAGCCAAGAGTTATTGAAAGCTTTACCTCTTCTGGACAGAAAGGCAGAACTTACATAACATCTGATTCTAGCCAAGCTATGTAAGTTACTTGTTGAATGAAGAAGGAAGTTTTCATGAACTTGAACAGCTATTATTTAAAAAATACTTTGAACACAGAACCCTTGTGGGAATCTAGAACAACAGGGAAGAGAACATATGCAGGAATTCAGGAATTTTTATCTTCTCTTTTTTATCATCATCAAGGCTAAGAAAGTCTTTGGTTGGATTTCCTTTTGAGAAAGCTATTCATTCTCAAGGTCAGGCTTCACATTTAAATTCAAAGTTTCTCTAAAAGCCAACTGGTTCAAAGGATCTTGCTGTGATTCAAGTCTCCATACATACATCTTGGACATAAACACTTGGCTGGCAATGCTTTATTCTATTACAAAGAAAAATTAGCCTCATGATGTGCAAGTGGCAAAGTGTGTGTTTTATTTAGAAAACAACACCACAACAATTTCAAGGCCTAAATTTGGAGACAGAGTGCTAAAACAGTTTGTCCCATGCTATACAACTGTTCAGAATCAAAATATTGGTGTATCATTCATTTAAAGAGTCAACTGTGAAGTTACTGGAAGTAATCAAACCAAGAAAACCCCAGGTGATTCTACAATAAGCTGTTTGTTATTATTCACAGACATAGCCACTGTACCAAAATTGTCCTGTTGACCAGTGTGTCATTGATACCACTATCACTGGATACATTCATTCAACACTCAGTTATCTGTGTCAGCATCAATGCCACATATATCCAAACAAGACTTGCCCTGTCAAAACAAGACCTGTGACCCAGCCACAGGAATATAGCTTCCTGCTACTACACAACATTAACCTAATGTTTACACACCATTCCATCTGAGATCTTTGCTCAGGTCTCCTCTGTCACCTGTTGCTAACTTTTGATCCTTAAAATCAACACTGCACCTGGAAGCTTTCTGCTGAAAGTCACCTGCTCCATTTTCACTCTCTTCCTTAACTTGAACAGAAGTAAGGTCAAGCATTCATTTAAACCTGTAACTTGCCACTACAGTTAAAGTGAACATACTTCAAGCACAGCCTACTTGCCAAGATGGAAAAGAGCTTTTGGGAGGCACAGAATTTATCAAGAGCAAGATCTGACCAGCTGTAAGATACCTGCCCTGTTTTCTCCTGGTCTCACAGAAGCTCCAGGTACAATCAGTTACCTTGTATTCAGTTTCAGGTGAATGCAGGTAAGTATTTGAAACAGAAAAAGGCAAGAAGAATGCTCCTTTGTCTCTAGGAACAACCCTGCTTTGACCATCACATCTGACTGCTGGCTTTGTAGGAGGCACTTGTCACACAGTCCTATCCCAGAGCCTACAGTTAAGGTTACACCTGTGTCCAGAGCAGTCTCAAAAAGTGCCAAGTTTGAAAGAGACTGAAGTGTCACAAACTGAAGATCCAGGTCTGAAAGAGACTGAAGTGTCACAAACTGAAGACCCAGTACTCTCTCCATATGCACTGCATGCCCAAGGATGTGGAGGTGGGAAGGCAGGGATGGCATCTGGACAGCAGGCAGCTCACATGAGTGAGTGCAGCACAGCAAGGCAACAAGCTCAGTTATTACACTGCAAAAACACCACACATTTACACAAAGTGGCAAGGAAAAATAGAAAAGATACAACAATACTTGCAATTGTAAACAGTTTTTGCAATGCTAACACTTTAGGGGTTTTTAACCAGCTGCTCAGTTTTATGTTCTATATTCAATCTTCCCTCCTAACAGTTCCTGCAATGCAGCTTTTTCCCTATTAATACAAACTGCATTATTCATAATCTAATTAAGCCTAAAATTAGGTATCCAGCTACATCAATACAGAAATATGAAAGTCAGTTCTCCCTTTTGATATCTTTCTGAAACTTCTACAAGGTTTTCCTCTGGTTAGCTTGAAATCTCATGGCATAGATTTTGTATGTGTAATAACTTGCCTTAAAAATAGGACATGTGAAAATAGCCAATATATTGGCTAAAAAGATCATATTTCCTTGATCAGGGAACAGTTCTCTGAGGAACTAGAGTCAGGAAAAAGTGTCAAGTCCTGCAAATATAACACTGCACTGTCATGCTGTGAAAGCAACTGCACTGCCAGATCAGAACCCTCTCATCAATTAACGATTGAGTTCTCTTCCTTTTTACTTTTGGAAAAGTGCTTTGTATATTGAAGTTTATATTAGTACTCCTAATCTGTATTATTTCCACATGACATGTGTTTTTTCCCTTCTGTCTCTATGCATTCAGAAAAAAAGCCCAAAAGCTACACTCACTGCTGGTTTTCTCTGTGTTCATGTGAAATTTTGCCTTCAAATGCAGTCACTTGGCTCTCACAAGCATGTTCAAGGGTAAAATCTGGATCTTTGCCACAACTGCATTCCTTACTGCAAATACATGCCAACCTTCAAAGTTCAGTTATTTGAGCAAAAACATACGTTAATTGTTGTGCAAGGGGAGTGGAAAGTATATCAGATTAAGAACATCTGAAAGTATTTCACTCCACTCCTTGCTTGATAAATCAGCATATAAAGCTGGATCTATTCTGTTCTAGTTTTTCAATACAGCCATTAAGACCACACAAGTGAAGTTTTACACAAAATCAAACTTAACAACAACTAAACAAGCGTTCTGAATAAAATTACCTTCTCATATTTGTTATTCCAGGACTGGTCTAACAGGTATTGCAACATTTGTCAGCATAAAGTTATTCAGTTACATGTAAAAAATAATGGAATGCAAGGAGTGTGTTGCAATAAACCAGCTTAATAGATACCAGCAACTTAAAAGGCCTTTTCCTTTCACCTATGAAGGACAGCAGTGAGTAGCTTGGAAAGGTGCAAGCCAGGTAACCAAGAAGCAATTCTTAAAACAACAGTTTCAATAATTTAGTACCAGCAGCACATGTGGATGAGGATACAAGTGAAAGAAGTCCATTTACCTAAAGCATTAATCACATCCTTCATCAAAAAAGGCACAGATTTTATCCTTCACATTTATTCTGAATAAAGACTGAGTTTAACTTCAATATGGAAACTGTTTATGGTTTGGATAGAGTAGAGCTGATGAAGTTGCCTGGTTTCTCCTCTTAGAGCTCAAGTGTACTGAAGCTATGAGAGAAAACCATCATTGCTATGACTGGTGGCACTCAGGCTCTCTCTGGAAAACATGTTTGTGTCACATCTCAACCTGGTATCATCAAAGCAAACTCTTGGGAAGAATCTGCAGACTGAAGTTTTTAGTAATTAGCTGAAGAGACCCCAGCCTGATGTACAGCCCACCTAGTGAAAGACTGGATGCACTGACCACCAACTTTCCCTTCACTTCCCAGAAGAAGAGGCAGACAAAGCAGAAGACCCCAAAACTGGAATACAGTCCTTGAAACTAGATTTTCAGCTAACTGAACAGGCACTACACTACAAGTTTTCCATGCTACTTCCTATCAGTGCCCTACAAATTTATCTTGATGAAAAAAACCCTACTTCTCTTAATTCCTCATCCCCAGTCCTCGGTATCTCACACCAAGTGTGAAGAACTGACTCTTTTGTGCTGGCTGCAGCTAATTCTTTGCAAACTGTGAATGCAAGAATGCATAGATGCAGCTTATTAAGCCTCCTGCCTGTTAACTGAGTCTCAGCAGACAGAAGGCATCTTGGCACTTTCCACTCCTGGCCATATTTTCCACAGTCCACTCCAGCAGTCCAAGTTCAACCAAGCTGTCATCATTAGCAGGCTCCTGAATAGAAACAAGCTTTCCAGGCTCAAGAACACAGGATTTCCTGAACCACATCAGAACAGGCACTCATCAAGACAATAACCAAAAGCATTTTAAACAACAATAACAAAAATGAAACCAAACCCAAACACCCCAACACAGGAATCTATTACTGTTATTATTATTATTATTACCACCAGGTATGCAATAGCTTTTCCAGACAGTTTCTTTCTAGCCCCAAATGTGTGCATTTCCTCACAGTAGGATGGTTCATAACCTCTATACAAACCTTCTCTATGAAAAGTCACTGATGGTCCATGTAGAGAAACAGGCACTTCAAGCCTGTGATGGAGTTGGGAGGCCTCTGAGCACAAATGTGCTTCATGCTATATACTCTCTTCAAGTAACAACTCTTGAAACATTTCCAGCATGTCTACATGAAAATTAGGCAGAAGTTGGCTACCAAATTCTATGACCAAACCAATCCTTTCAAATGTTTCTAATCCTACTGTTTTCCAGGAAAACAAGGGCAAGGGGTGGAGAAGACAACAGCCTTGAGTACCTGTGTTACTGAGAGTGCACTTTAGCCTCACCATACTTTCCTCCCAATAGACATCAGCACCCCTGCATGGCTTTAGGGCCTGTCAGTGACATCTAAGCCAAGTGACATTAGAGCCCAGGTGACCTGATTTTGGGATGGAGGGATAGAAAAAGTTGTTTTAAGTGAACTGGGATACAAACAGAATTAAAGAGGTAGGCAAAGAAAGGGACAGAGAGAGGTGAAGCTGGAATGAAATATGAGGAGCCCAGGAAGGCAGGCAGAACCCAAGCCAAGTGGAAAAGAAAGATCATACACAAAGCTAGGAAGAGAAAACTTTGGGTTAGCAGAGTAAGAAAGCTAGAATTGACACCAAGCCCAGAAGGCAAGACCACACACAGGCTGAAAAGCTTAAGTATAAGACAAACTAGATAAAGAAGGAAGATGACTGGAAAGGCTCTTGGAAGGGAAGGTGCTAGCAGAAAAAGACACAAGAAAACATGCAAAAGCCTCAGTCCCTCAGCACATTCCCATATGGAAATGGGATTCCAGATTTCAGCTCACTGTTTGTTACTTGTCAGGTTGTATCTATGCAACAGATTCCTTATCTGCAGGCTTTCAGCAAGCTGTGCAGTTTTTTCAGAAACTCTCATTATGGTGTATCCATCATTCAGGTATTCAACTTAGGTCTTTTTAATCACACTGTGTATTTAATTATCCATGTAAAGTGTGGTGAGGAGAGAGAAGTTAGACTACCCTCCCTCGGTCCCACTTTCCATGGCAACCGATTCTAATAGAGAATTTAAAGATTTAAATTACTAGTTTCAAATCTTCCTGCTATTATCTTTAACAGACAAGCCAAAAGAGTGAAGTACACATCAGTACTTTGGATTTCAGGAAAATCTTAATTTGACATACTTAACAGATCTTATGAATCATCCCTTTTTACATGACACTACACTTTAAGATTTAGCTTGCCTTAAATAAACTGAAAGATTTCTCTATTTTAACATGCTCATAGAGCCCTCTGGTTTGTGTACTACCTAAGCCATGTTTCAGGTGGACTTTCCAAGTGGTTGAATTCCATTCTCAGACTATTAAAATCTGAAAACCTGAAATATTCAAGCAGCAAATACTGGCTCAGACACACCAAAGTGTCTATTCCATTTTACCTAAGAGACTTGGCTTGCTTAGCAAACAGGGACGTGGCAAGCACTAGTGGAAAAAAGTTATTCTTCTTTTCCGTTAGCTTAGGTACAGGATGAAGCATTACTTTGGTTTTAATTACCAAAACAAGAACTAATGCATTTAAAGAAACAACCTCCATTAGCAGTTAGCATTCAATTACCAATCCTAGTTGGAGAAAGAGGGAATAAGCATTTACAGTGCAAAACCCAGTAGGCAAATTTAACAGACTGTATCTGTAAAACGCAGAAATCATCTGTACATTATGACTTCTGCCTGTCTATTAGGAAATACAAAGGGATTTACCTTCCAACATCCCTCAGTGGTACAGTTTGATAGTCTGAGGATGCAAATGCAAATTCACATTCTTATGAGTAAAAGCTGGACTGTTTTAACACTCAAGTTGTAACTGCCAGACTTCGGTTATTTAAAGGTACCGTTGTTGCTTCAACACTTGCATCAGCCATCCTTTCCAACTGTGAAAAATTAAAAAGTCAACAGGCCCTAAACACTTCTACTGGTGCCCCATAGTCTGAGGCTTTGGAAGAACACCCTCCCCACTCCACAAAACACTAAAACCAAGGGAAAAAAAAAGAAAATTACACCTCTGAAAAACTAACTGCACCACAGCTCTTATACCAGGCAGTTTACATGTAGAATATTGTTACCTCATGGCTGATCATAAAATGCTGGGTTTTTAAAATGAAAATTCAGCTGAAGAAAAAAAACAACCTGCTTCAGCTCTGCCATCCCACAAGCTAAGTCCACTTCTTCCAAGGCTGCCAAGTACAAGAAGACCACTCCCAGCAGGTTTCCACAGCGAGTTAAACGTGTGTGAACGGCCGTGTCAGTGCAGCCCTGCTGAAATACTGCAGACTTGGTCACACATCCACAAGTCCAAAGGGAAGTGCTAAGACTGAGGAACCCATGGATGCTATTGCCCATTACTGCATCAACAACAGGCCAAAAGTTCTGCCTCTGCTCTTCCTAGTCACAAAAGGAAACACCTCACAATAATCCCAGACCAAGCACTTGGACGCCTTTTATGAGCAACGATCGTGAGTATGTTTCTTCAGTTTTCTCCTTAGTTAAAGTCTGGAGCACAAAACCAATTTTCTTAACACAAAAGAAGTACAACAGATGACATCACATCACACTTCCTTAAGTCAAAGATTCCCTTAACTTAAAATATGGCCAGTAGCCTTATAAAAACATTCACTTTTGCAATACGACTTTTAACATTGGTTTAAAGTCTAATTAAGCAGGTCCACACCACTAATCAACTTCTGCATGTTCTTGAACACTTTGGAGAATAAACAGTAATTACAGTGTCACAGAAAGGGTCCAAGATCACTTCTTTGTCTGCTGTTCAGAACAATCCAGAACTACACCATGTAAATTTAATTCCAGCTGGATATATTTGAGCCAACTCATTTCCAGTTCAGCCATAAGCAACCAAAAAAGAAAAAAAAAAGCAAAATAAATATGGATGTATGCATAAGCATAAACATATGGGACCTAATACAAACCTAATCAAAAGAACATAGGAACTGTAAAATATGAGCATTAAGGTAATGTAACATTATGTAAACTTAAAGAAAATAGCAATTGATGCATTGATATAAAACAAGATACAAGTATAATCAGTAATGACTACATTTTCTATGCTTTTACTATTAAAATCCACTGTATTTATTCATGATTCAGTCATACCAACACATCTAAGGAGAGTATGCCATACTGCTTTGCAGCTGAAGATAAGCAAAGGTAGCTACCACAAACTACAAACAGAACCATTTAGTTTTAAAATCTGCAAACATCACAGCACACAAAGCATGTTTTTTTTCCATCTTAAGCATTTGGAACTTCAAGCCTATGAGGTACTATGTTCCTCTAAAACATACACCTGTTTTCAGACATGTAGAAGACCAGAGGCATCTGAAACTACACAAGTCATCCTAAAACACAGAAACTAAACTCTAGTTTTTCCATCAACTGCACAGGAAACATTGCTAACTCTGAATTACTGAAGACAAGTGCTTACCTTCAATCCTTTTTAAGGCAGACAGACAAGTATCCCGGCTTGGAAACTCGAAGGGATTATTACAGGTCCGAATGGTGTCGCATTCGCACTTCCCGTTGATTATGTTACAACCTGTTATGAGGTTTTCGTTGCACGGTTCAAATCCCAGAAGCTGATCATCATCCCAGTTTTCATCTAAAACAAACAAACAAACTGATCATCATCCCAGTTTTCATCTAAAACAAACAAACAAACTCGCTCTCTGTTGGATTTCGGCCGCAGTGTGTAAATTTCAGCTGCTTTGGGGTTGGGTGCGATTCACTTCAAGGTCAACACAGTGCTAGACAGAAGATAACAGATTAAAAAAATAACAGATTAATCTAAACAGTGGGATTTGCCAAAATGTCTCGCAGCTGTTCTGCTGCCCACTTTGCTAAAGCATTGTTTACTTCCATCTGTGTGAAAAAATTATGTCATCTCAGGAAAACGCATAGCTGTAGTACACACGAGTGCAATTCTAACAAATAACTGTTGCAGGTAGTTGAAGTTACATTTATAATGTAGAGTAAGAACATTGCACACAATCTGCAGCTGTTACAGAAGTCAAAATTGAGTCAGAAAGAGTGCATTTTAAAAGATGATTAAAAAATGCATCACATAGAATTCACTCCACAGAGATAACTTTTTATTACAGAAAAGCTGCAAGATGCCACACCTCTGATTCAGTTATATGACCAAAAAAAAGAGTTTTCCAGAAGTCCTGAATGATCATACATATTCTTGGAGAAATGGTCAAGCACATTGCACTCCTTGCTGATAAGGGTCTAGGGATAGTGGGACCAAGATGAGTCTCTGCTTAAATAAGTCTGCTCCTTTTGAACAGTCCTGTCAGATGTGTGTAATTGGTGTTCCCACTGCACAATTGCCCATCTTCCTTTTAGGAGGCCACATGCAACAAGATTTATCTTTTTTCTCCAGAAAGAGATACAAATCCAGTCAATCCAGAATTCCAAAAGATTACCAGTCCTACAATATCTCAGCATCCTTAGGCCAAGTGCACATTCAGCAGCATCCCACCAACTCAGAAGTTTAATCAAGACAGAATCATAGAACAACCTGGATTTGAAGAGACCTTCAAGACCATCCACCCCAGCCACAGGCAGAGACACCTTCCACTAGACCAAGTTGCTCAAAGCCTCATCCAGCCTGGCCTTGAAAACTTCCAGGGCATCCACAACTTCTCTGGGCAACCTTTTCCAGTACCTCACCACCCTAACAGTAAAGAATCTCTTCCTAACCAAAAATCTAAGCCTACTCTCCTTCAGTTTTAAACCATCCTCCCTTGTCCTATCACACACTTTTTAAAGCAAGACTGAAGAAACTAAGCTGGGCATTAGGTATTCTTTGCTACAGAATGCCAGATGTTTCATAGACAGACAAGCTTGGAAAATTAAGTGCTACAAAATAATTGCACAGAGTCCACTAACTTCTACTGATGACAAAAGGAACAAATAGATATTTTAATCTTTAAATCCTTACATTCAACTGCAGCACTCACATTAGGCATTCTAAGTAGTTTGCTCCAATTTTATTTACTATCAACAAGCAAGTTTCCAATATAGATCTTGCCAAGAAACACTTCAAAAAAGTTAAAAAGTCTTCCAGTTATGAAGGATAGGTTTCCTCTTGTTGTTGGGGTTCTCAGAAGCTGTCCTGCAGTATGAGAGGTCACAGCCAAATACAAAACTGTCACTGAGTAGTCTGATGCTCAACAGAAGCCTAAAAACTAATAGCAAATAAAAGTATATACACACATATGCTGAGGTTGGCAAGTAAATTCTTTCCACTCATAGAATTATGCAGAATATCTGCTAACCTGAAGTTTTTCCTGTTTTGAGAAAAGAAGTAAAAATCTAAAAAGAGCTGTTTACCAGTTCAGTACTGTACATGATCTAAAGGAAGTGTCACAGCAGATTCTCACTGGAATATTTCTCCCTCTACAACCAACTCCTTGCCTTCTATTATGAACTGGCAAAGTACCTCACTTGCAAAAAAGCACTGATAAACAAAGTCCTTTTTTATATATGAAGATGGGAACCTCCATGGGAACTTCATGGCTCCTCTCCATAAAAATAGCAAAGGAAGAGCAGTCACTAACCCTAGGAAGTAATTTTTTTACTTAACTTAACCTATCATCCAATACAGCAACTGTATCAATGAAAGTCAAAGGAAGCACAGAAGTTCCTGAAGAGAAACTATTAAAATTCTTTCAAAGGAAGATGCCTCTCCAATTCTCCAATAATACTTGGGACACTCACTGTGATGAGGCTGTGCCTATACAGGGAAAAAAAAAAAAAAAACCAAAAAAACAAAGCCCTGAGAATTTGAAGAACAATAATACATCCTGTTTTTGAGAGGCCGGAATACAGCCTGGACAATTTGTATTTTAGAAGTCCCAGCAGTAATGCCTGTAAGGACAAGAATAAAAGCTACACCTAGGGTCCAAGACTGGCTGTTTGAACCTCTGTAACAGCAAGGACCTCAGTTTAATAGGGACCAGTCTCAGAGCCTTAAAGTGTTGTGACAGGAGCCCTCCTCCCGGACTCCTGGGCGCAGGGCAGGAGCCCAGAGCCAGCGCAGTGCAGGCTGGAAGGACACACAGACAGAGGTGCTCTGCTGCCTTTCTAGCAAACCAGTTCAGAGCAGCTGTGTGCTGCTTTGCCTTGTGGTGCTGCAGCATGAGATCTTCAAGGCAGACAGATCAGCAGAATCTTGTCACAGGAGAGCTGCCCACCCCATGAAAGGTGGCACAGAAAGCAGAGCTGTCCCTTAACCGTGGCAGAATGCTTTGATGCAGGGGGGCACAACCCACCCTGATTTCCAGGACAGGTTAGTGGTTGGTACCACATTTGCCAGCTCTCAGGTTTCCAGAAAAGGAGGTACACATGGCCCAACAGGAGGTGCACCTAAAGTCTTCACTGCCACACACCCCAAAAATTAGCTCAGTAGCCATTAAAGTCTCAATGAGAACTGAATCTTCAAACAAGGTATTTTTCATTACTTGATATGAATAGAAAAAAGTTACATTGAGACAGGAAAAATGCAAATCCAATTTCAGCCTGCATATCTTCTACCAGCACACTTTTCACACAAGTTTATTTAGAAACAAGATTTCCATCAATGAAGTAGCAAACATGTAGCAAGAGCTTATTTTTGTACAGTAAATCAGTGCCAAGTCTACAGTGATTTTTCACGCAAACTAAAGACAGACTCCTTTTCCTAGCTGATTTAGTCCTTTTATGAACAGAATTTCAAGGTCCTGTTAAATGAATAATTTAACCACTTAGAATAAGCTCTCAGAAGTCACATCAATATAGGCAGAACAAAATTCTTCAGAATGAAAGGTACAACCACTCATATGAGCTAAAGGGATGAATCCAGCATCTCATCCCAATTCAAATCTTTGGGTACTTGATGCAAAGGCCTCTGGTGCTCTCCCTGATGCAGATAAACAGTGGTCCAGTTCAGCAGGCTCACACCTTTAGAGGTCAGCAACATTTCAACTGACAATGGAATGATCTCTTGTACAAAACATATAACCTTAGGGCCTCTATTCCCCACAAAGACCATCATGTCCTGAGGGCTATTCCAAAAGTAAACTTGTACACACCAGTGATTTGGGACCTGGGACAGTTCACAAACTATTCCAGGCTGTATACATTTTCTTGCTCTACTTGACCTCTGTGGCTTCCTTTTCAGAAGACTGTTCTTTTATGCCTACCTCTCAAATCTGGATAATGTGAACAAAGAAACTGAAATGTAGTAATTTGTGAAAGCTTTATTTCTCTGCAAGCAGGGCCAGCAAACCCCAAACATAAGAATCTAGGTCCCAAACCTTGGTATGCACATCCTGTCCTAGCTACTTCTAAGACACCTAAAAATACAAAAACCAATTATGTATTTAACACTCTAGAGTTTTTAGAATCAATCCAGCTGAAAAGAAGCCCAAGCAAACTACTAGTTTTCATCTAAACTCATCTTTGTTTAGCTGTAATTTTCACCACCTCATTGTGCTGGCCTGATCAAGTAAGGGCAAAAAAATCAAAGGGCTGCACTTTTTAGCCATCCTGAACTGTCACTGGAGTCTTGTTATACAGTCACTCAAGTACCTTTTGCACACAGGCCTTGAAGCAGTTCAAATGCTCCCAGCAGGCTCATAACTACAGCTTCACAGTCATTTCTCTTTCAAATAATTTCTATCTACATGCAGTTCCCCACTCTTTCCAACTCATTCAGGCAAGTTCCAGATAATAAAATTGCAGATAATAAAGTAGTTCTGCATTTACTCAGATCAAAGTTAAGTCTTGGACGTAATACCTTTTTAATTCTTCTAACTGTGCTTTTGTACCAAAAGGAAGCCACAGGAAGGGAAACTTCATATTAATTCCAAACTTTTTTTCCTTTTCTATCATTCATATAATCACTTGCTTTCTGCAAAGCAAAAGTTTCAGCTTGCTGAAAATTCACATACTGCTCTGGGTTGCTGAATTCCCAAGTCCTGTCATAGCATGCATCTAAAGTAGGGAAGAGGATTAAGGCATTAACAAGTTGAACAAGAGGTCCTTAAACAGGTTTAGTCTGGGAAATAGTCTGAGAACTATGTCTCTGGTAAGCAGCATTCCATCACTTCTTCCATACTAAATCCCACATACCAGCACTCACAGCACAGCACCAAGCAAGGCATGATGGTCACGACTGAAGCATTCATCTTCTTTGCCTGAAGAGCTGCCTGTGTTTCAGAAAAGCATGCTGCTGAGAAACTAAGCCTTACTCTTAAGGTACACACCACCTCACTATAGTCACATTTATTATTTAAAGGATCATCTCAAAACAGGTGCAAGATAAAAGTACAAGGAAAGACCTCTTTAGAGACTTCTCCATTGCTTAAGTTTTTGCTTGTCCTTCCTTCGAGTTCTCAATTCCTTCTGCCTGCCACAGAAACTTCTCTTTTGTGCCCCCAACCCTTCTCCTTCTTTCTGGACATTTAATGAGTATCAGCTATTGTTTGGAGAATGCTGTACTGTTCTCCTTCACAGCTTAGATAATGCATCACCTCAAACCAGCAAGAAACACACTGAAACGGTCACTAAAGTCTCACTGTTGAAAACTAATACACGAGCATTTCTCCCACAATAATCTTATGTTTACCACCCTACCCTTTGAACTGTAATTTAGCTGGAGTGGGTTGAGTCAACTCCCATAATTTACATTTAACTGCGGCACGTTAACTCAGTTACTTCCGCCTTCTTTGAAAGGATCCCAGGTAGCTCTTAGGATGCTGAAAAGAGCAAAGACACCATAAAACACATTGATGGCCTGAAAATGAAACTGCCCGGGTCACATCCTACTGACCCCTGCAGTCTTTTCAATCTGCATTTGAAGGCAGGAGAGAAGCAATCCTTACTGAGACCGGTGCTGCCCTCTGGGAACCAGGAGGGACTTTGAAAAACTCCTGCAGGAAAACAGACCCGAGGCCTGAGCCCCACCACTCCAGCACACTGTACACACAACAGCATTTTCAAATCAGTGGTATTCATTAAGATGGTATGAGACTTTGAAAGGATTCTGACTTGCTAAAATAAAAAAAGGAAATGCTTCTTGCCAGTAGACTCTTGCTTCTCTTTGAACAGGAAAAAAGAATGATGGAAAGGAAATTCATGTTTTGGAGGAGCTAAACAATAGAAATGACTAATCACCACTAAAGAATGCTTGAAACCCAGCCCCAGACCTTGAAAAGCAGCAGAAGGGAAGACTAGCCTTGAAGTGAGTTTGAGCTCATACACTGGCTGCAATCCTTTCCCCTCTTGCAACTTATTTCTCCACTGAAGTCATGAATCAAGGACTAGAACCGGCAGAAACTTTTATGGTTAAGACACACAGCTGAGAGAAAGCTTTTTTTTTTTTTTCCACGTTTTGGAATGGTCCATTTTCCAAGATCAAATCTTCATGTGGAATGTACAGCAGTACAAAAGGGTTTTGCAGCTTCCTGAGAAAATTCCTAGTCAAAACTAGAAAGCAGAACTGTACCATGACATTTAGATACCTCAGGAAAACATGCCTGTAATGCTTGTCTCCAACCTGACTGCCTGCTTTATCTTAGCATGTATCTCAGGTGATCAAATCCCCAGTGCAGTGAGAAAGATTTTCACTGCAGCAGCTCTTCACGTGTCTGAAGACAGTTATTTCATACTAAGGAATGCAGAAAGTATTTAAACAGACCAGCTTTCCAGTGAATTATCAGAAACTCCACAGAAGTCTTGAGGGAGGCAAGGAGATAAATGGAAATGTTCAGTGAAGCATGTGACGTGGACAACTACTGCAAGTTTTGAAGTTTTCTTTTCCTCACACTGGAATGTTTTACTTCTCCAGGTACATTTCCCCCCTCCCTGCCTTTTTTGGGGGGG
>VZRX01014348.1:209179-230836 GCA_013398075.1 Notiomystis cincta
GCCCGGGCCCGCGGCGGGAGCTGTGGCGCTGGCCCGCCAAGGCCGGCAGGCGGCAGCGCTCGCTCCGGGGAGCGGGCGGCGGGAGCGAAACCAGAAGGAGCCGTGTGGCGAAGGTCAAAATGCCGCCTTGTCTGCGGGCGGCAGCGCCGGGCGGAGGAGACGGCGGGAAGCAGGAGGTAGTTGGCCGCACAGCGCAGCCCCGCGGTGTAATTTCGGAGCGGAACGTGCCGCTGCCGAGTCCTGCCCAGCCCGAGGTGCGATGGCAGCTTTGGGAACGATGCGTCCCGCAGTCAGGAATGCCCGGAGATGGGGTCATTCAGGGATCTTGTCAGGATGCTGAGCCCGGGAAGGTTTGGGTTACGGGTACCGGTGCTAGCAGTTTGGGAAGGAGGGTCTGGAACCCTAATAGAGATTACTACAGAGAGGCCAAAGTATGGCTTCTACACTTTCTCTAGTCCCGCACACAAGTCCACTTTGGCACAGCCAGTTCTCATGTCAGCCGAGGAGTTGCTATGGAAGAGCAAAGCTCCAAACTGGCAATGCAAAGTTGCCACCAGGAAGAGATGCAACTTATACTAGAAAGCTTTTTCAGCACTAGCATACCTTTTAGGTGAGTTTTAAAAGCACCGTAATTCACTGTTGTTGGCTCCAGCCTAAACACCTCCTGGTAGCAAAGATTCCCTATTGCTAGAATAAATCCACTGGTAATGGAAAGAGTGCTGCCATGTAACATGATGTTGAAAAATAAAGCATTCCCATATTTGTCTAAAAGAAAGCGTTTCCCATCTTTGTCTATTTTTAAAAATAATAGTGGTTTCATTGTATCAGATTAGCAGGCTGTATTGTGATCTATTCAGAATTGAAATTGTAGGAGATACTTTTCGAGAGCCACAAGGTTTTCATTAGTCTCAGTAGTTTGCAAGACATTGGTCTGTTTCTCAGTGAAACCCCGTTATTTCGATAAAAGACTTGATACAGCATACATTACACGGATTAGGGCCACTCAGCTGACAAATCTCAACAAGGAATGGACAAACAGCGATTTACTGGGCAACAGTATCTGAAGGAATCCTGTGATACATTTTTTAACAGATTTAGGGAGTAACTGACAAGCTGGTCTCGCTAAACGCACTGTGTTTTGGTATAAACAAACCCAATGTGTACGTTTGAGAACAAACAAAAACATGGTGTGTTCCTGAATTCTGGAAAGCCGTAGGTCAGGAAAGCACCCTGAAGGTCACATTAGACAAGGCCTCAGGCTCTGGATGTTACAGCAAATGGACGATACTCCCTGGGGAGGCAACATACCAAGCAAGAAGTTTCGTGGCGTTTCCTCAAAAAATGCAAATTATTCCTCCCCTCAGCCCTCTCATGTCAGTTTGCCGGAGCACCTGCAGGGGTCAGAGTACTTTTGATTCACCAGAAATTTCCACCAAAAAACCCGCTGCGACTTGGATGAGAGTAGTTTGTAAAATCGTACAGTTGCCTACAACCTGGAAACTCTGCCTTTTGGTCATGCATTTTACTGACGAGGCACATGAAGGGGTTTTGCCTTCCATAGCATCGCTGGGATTGCTTTTTGAATGAGGCATACAGTTCCTGCGACTATATTTTTAAAACACTGCTCAAAAACCTGAGATTGTGCAGAAAGGAATCACAACAGTGATTTTAGTCCTCGGGAGGATGCTGCACCATACAATACGTGGTCAGAGGCTTGAATTTAATAGGCTTAGTTTATCAAAAGATGAAAAGTGAACTGATTACAATGTATTAATCCCCCTCATGTGAAAAAATGAACTGGTCTATGAAAAATACGTAGGTATTTTTCCAGGACTTATGTACATAGCCAGCATGGAAATCCCAGACATGTTGGACTGCATGCTCAGGCAGTTCAATATTTCCCAGACATGCCAGACCTACCCACCATGTACTGTACTGATGTACAGTATATTCAACACACAAAGAATTCACTGGACCTACTGTGCCTGTTTGCTTGTGTGGGAATGAACAAAGAAGCTCTAGAAGCAGTACAAAAACAGATGAAGAGGAAAGCTATGGACAGCTTAGATAAGAATGTTGTAGGGCCCTGAGAAAAAGAGAGCAAACTTTTGAGCTGACTGCCAAGTGAGAGAGGCTTCAGCTGTGAACAGGATTAGTATCCTGATTCATACACTGTTTACCCTGTGATAGCTGCAGGTAAGAGAGGAAAATACAGAAATGTGTGTGGAACAAGGACCAAACTTTAGGCTTCTTGTCTCCTTAGGCCTTGCCCTTTAGGTACAAGTCACAAATTGTTCATGCTTATGCTTGTGTTTCCTTCTTCTGGCCCCAGGAATCAAAATACTTCATTGCACAGTGGCACAGATTCAACAGGAAAGGTGGAGAATTCTCTTGCACCAAACCTGAGAAGAGTCCATAGGGACAGTGAGGTACTCCTTGGAAATCAGCAAATCTGATACCTGATGGCTTTACAGGGAAAGTGAACATCCCTGCTTTCCCCAGCAAGAAGCATCCAGATGGATCCTTACCAGGAAATTCACTTATTCCTGCTCTTACCTACTTCTTGATTTATTAAGGGTTCTACTGATCCAAATAGCTTAGGAGCAAGCAGATTCAGCTACTGAAGTGAAACCCAGCTCCTTATTTCCCCTAGAAACAAGTCAGTAAATACTGCTGAATACAACTGTGGGAGGGAGAAAAGCATTCTGATAAACAGGCTGTAGCAGCTGAAATTTCCTGGGCTTGTTCTCCTGTAATGTTAGTGTGGTATTGAAGCCACATCTAGGCTGGATGAGGTTGCTGCAGTGACTGAGTGGAGCTGTGGAGCTTTCTTGGTCATCATGGAATGCAGAGCTTTTTGGGAAACCACCCAGTGATATGAGAAAACTTCCATGCCCTTCACTGAGTCCTCGGTTCTGTACTCACTACCCTCCCTTCTGGTGAATCTCCCCATGTGAAAAATACGTGTTCAGTGTAAATCTCCTGTAAGTCTGAAATTCGCAATAATGATAACTGAAATGATTTCATTCTATTATATGGTTGAAGACATTTATACTACCAAAAATAAAACCATCTCCCCCTCCCCTAACACTAAATAAAATATCAAAATGTCCCCATTTCAATTCAAAAGGCTGTTTCCACTGTGCTGATATATGCTGGTAATTCCCTATACATCTCTGAATTTGGGAACATTGATGCTCTTTATACCAAAGTTGTATTTTTTTTCCTACACCAGGGTTTTGTTCCTTTTCTGTACCTCATTGTATCTTTGTTTCACATTAAATTTCTTTTTTATTCTTTGTTAAGATCATTTATGTCTCCTTTGTAGCAGTCTCTTGACATAGACTCTTTCGTAAACAGGTTATACACATGAGCAATCTCTACTACCAGAAAAGAAAAAGGATCAAGATGAAACCTGCCACTAATACAAGCAGTGCTGAATCAGTCTAAACCACATGAGAATAATTTCTCTCATCTTCACAGAAATATCATGGGTTTATTACATTAGTAGCTGCAAGGTGTTTCAAAACCCCTAAATGGAAAATGGTGGGAAATTGAGAAAGCAAATATAAGAGTTCATTTTAATAGAAACAATCTATGTATGAATTGTTTTGAACCATTTCATAAGAAATAAATATCCCATCAGAAAGTCTCTGGGGTGTTTTTTAGCCCTGGAAGTTTTCTCAGCTGAATCCTTAGCTTGGGACAGCTTAGTAGTTCAAAATTTAAGTCTGTAATACCTAAACAAGCAGGTTTGTGGCTTTTTCCTAATACATCTTTGATTCCTCATGTGGAACACAGAAGTAAAGTATCTGCTTTCTTAATGGCCTCAGAGCAACTGCATAAGCAATTTCAAAATACAATTGCATGACTAATTTACTTGTGAATATTTTTTTCTCAAATTTAGAAGCTATATATTAATATAAATTATAAATAAATAAGCTATAAATGAATAGGACTAGCCATTTACATGTGTAGTTCTTCACATTGCAGTTAAGTCACTGAAACTGTGCATTCAAACCAAGGATTTTTTTCAGACTTTAGCATGCTAGAATATATAACTTTAAAATTGCAAAATTAAGGAACTTGGGAGTCAATATCTATTTAAGGATATGTACCAGAAACATATTGGAAGAAATAACTGCTATGTCTAGAAATGCAGTGTTGTATTTAAATTGATCACACTCAAGGTCACGTTGGATTTAGCTTCTTTAGCAGGAAAAGAAGAAAATATTTTTAACAAATAAGCATACTTAGCAAGGTAAGACAATTTGCTGTCAATTTACAGAAGAAAAGTAGAAGTATTTTAAACTGGTATGTCATTCTAGGGATTATTTGCATTTTTATTACAGAAAATCTGGCCACCAGAAAAGTAGGTGGATTAGATCAGCATCCACAATCCTCTTCACAGTGCTGCATACTGATAAGATTTTAAATGTTAGAATATAAATCTGAAAATACTGTGTTTATTTCGCTGCAATCTGCCATGTATCAATAGCTGCAGTATAAAATAGATGAAGTCAAATAGGATCAGGGATACACTGGATGTGAACTAGGGTTTGTCATAGCTAATCCCCCAGCTTAGTAGGTCCATGGAAAGTTCATAGCATTGCAGGCAAGGTTCTTCCTATTCTGAACATGGGTTTGAGCTCTGGAAGGAAAAGCAGAAGGGCTGCAGCTGGTGGGTACAGACAAAGCTGCTGGGTAGCTGCTTATCAAGGTAAGTCAGGGCCCAGCTGTAATACTCTGTTTCAGTTCAAACTCATCCAAACTGGTCTGAGCTTGAAACTCTTCAAATAGGGGCACAATGGTTTGTCCTCTGGGTTTCAGAGCTGGTTTTCAGCTCAATCAAATGCTAAAAGGAAGGTTATTGAATAATAAGTGAGTGGCAACCCCTAAAAAAAGGTTTATAATGACAACATCAATGACAATGAGGATCTCCCCTTTCTCTTTTTCTAGGATTATACCTATAAAACATCTCTGAAGTATATCTTCTGTGCTAGAGAAATTTGACTTCCTCAGGTACATTCCTGTGTGGGGCTAGTCAGCTCTTGATTATTAAGGGTGACCTGAAAAGGCAAAGAAACAAAACACCTGAAACCCAACCCTACCTCCAACCCCAGGAAGTATTGGATGATGCAAGATGGTCTTTGGGATCACTTCATGAGAATGAAATGGGGAAAAGAGACAGCAGCCACTGCAGAGGGTGGGGACGTGGTGGGTGTGGAGCACAGCAGTGTGACAGTGTCCTGCCAACACAACTCTCCTGCTCAGGGGTGTGAGCTGGCTCATGTGGAGCCCTTCAGGAGTCTCTGGGCTTGCATAACCCAGACAAGCCATCAGCAGCTGGTTGAGAGGCAGCTATAGCTGATGCTGCTTTATGGCAAGAGGGATACATAACCCCCTGTGAGTTGCCTGACAATGTTTCTATAACTTTTTCAGGCACCACTATGTATTCTGGCTGGGACTTACAGATGCCAGATTGTTACAACAACCTCAGCCTTCCCCATTACTTACTTAGCAAATGAAAACCATTTTTGATGTCTTTATTAAAGCTGGATAGAAGTTTTCATTCCAAGAAATCACAGCAAATTTCCAGTGTTTTTTCTAAAAATTAAAATCTTTCTAGATTTTAATGCTGAAAAACATAATTGTCTGTAAAAGCCACCTATCCCTACTGACTTGCTTCCCTTCATGTTTATAATCACCTTCTCAATTTCTGTGGATGATGATGTGGGCTAGCAAAAATGCTCTGATTACAGAAACTTCATATATGCCAAATTAAGAAGTTTGTCTTCTGGTACCTACTGAGTATGTTGAGGGAATCACATTCTGCTAGTTCATCCATTAATCCATGGAAGATAATCTTGTTTTTGACAGTAAAGCAGAGACATTTTCCCAGAGTAAACATATATTTCTATAAATTGTTTGAGCTTCTTTATTTCACTTGATGGACAGTTATCAGACAGTCAATCTGCTCAGCTTTTAAATTTCTTAGAACCATGCACAGCTTAGATACCATTTGCAAAGTCCATATGTCTAAAGCTACTGGGGTGTGGTTGCAGTGAGAGAACAAGGTAGTATAGGTCAGCATTCATAACAATTGTTTAGTCTGTGTTAGTTTTTGTAATGTCTTAGGGCAAAACTCTACAGATTACTGTTTTTTCCAAGGATATCTAGGCTTTACTTATTCATTGCTGGTTTATTTTTGGTGGTTTTTTTCTGTTAATATTTTCTTATTCATGTCATGATACGAATTGGCCTTCCATGGCTGATTTCAGTATATAAGCAATATCTATTTGCTAATCCCTGGGGTTTTTTTTCTGTACATAATTAGAAATATGGTGATTCATATTGTAAATTGCTAAATACCCTGAGAGATGTTGCAAGTCTGGATTTTGTTGTAGGCTTCAACAAATGTTAATACCCTAATCCTACATTAGGAGATACTCAGCATCATGCAAGTTCATACACCTTTTCTTTCAGTCTGCAGGAAGACACATTTAGTAGATTTCCTGGTCAGGCTTGGCTGCAGGAGGCAAATGAATGTAGCTGTATACCCAGTGTTTTGAGCAGCATGTATCTATCTGTTCAAGTGTGACCTTGGAATCTTAACTTTAGAGACTTGGTAGGAGTTAAAAGAATCAAGCAGGAAGGTAAGATGCCTTGCTTGTAACAGGGCAGTGATGCAGTCAGGAAGAGAACACAGCATCTCCTGCTTCTCAGAACATTTCTGCCTCACAAATTACCATTTTGCATGGAAACTGATGGTGAAACAAGCCCTGAGGAGCAGAGAAGTCTCAGCAATAAGAAAGATGGGAAGGAGGATGGTTTGATTAGTTCAGACTCATAGAGAACAGGCAGAGAAGAGAAGTTTTCTCAAACCAGAGGGATAGATGGGTTGAGTGGAGTTATGGGGCATAGCACCCTACCATTGGTAGGAACTTGCAGTATATTAGCAGTTTCCTAGATATTTCAAATTCTATCACTTTCTAACAATAAAAGAATAAAACCACAAGAGATTATCAGTATTATTCTCCCAGTCCTTCCCTCTTAATATATAGGGGATGAATGTCAACAGAGTAGTGTGCCATCCCTTTTAAATTGGAAGAGTTCTTCTCTCAGTGTTTAGGTCATCATTGCTTTTGAGCTGAAGCAGATCCCCGTTCTAGGAAATGCCTTATTTTTGTGATTATGTTAAAGCAACAATTCCCATCTCCATTCCTAGTTAGTTGGTCCAGGCCCCACAGCTGATTACAGCCTTTTAAAACCTGCTCTCATGGTTAACTAGGTTCTAGAGAATGTAGTAGATTTTAGCATGCTTTAACTCATGATAGTGAGTTTAGTTATGAAAGACTTTACAAGGTTTAATGTAATTAATGTATTCTCTTGAATGCTTGTCTTTAGTTTTTTTATTATTTAAAAAAATCTTTTTTTTTTTCTTCAGAAAAAAAGATATAGACAGTGTGGGTTAGAAGTTTGAAAAAAAAAAGTTAATCAGCTCTCAGAAGCTAATCTTTGAATTCTCCCAGAAACACTGCAACAGGGTTCCTGTTACCTTATGGCAGTGAAGCTGTTAGAGCTTTCTTACTTAGCAATAAGGAGAAAGATTTGCTGCTATGCTGTGTCTGCTTAACTCTCCACAGCCATGCATAAAACCAGCATCAAGGCAGGGCAAAAAGCATCTTGAATCACCTTCCTTTCCTTTGTCATCCAACACTAGTTTCAGCAGATCAAGGTACCAACACATTATTTTTTTAATAATATTTTCTTATCTCTCAAATTACAGGTTTGGTGGGGCTTTTGTTTCTTTGCTTTGTTTTGGTTTGGGATTTGATTGTTTTCACTTATATAAGAAAACATGGTCCTTGATTCAGCTTAAATGATGCAATTGGGTTTAATTCAGATGTGTTATAGAGAACCTTTTGGAATGAACACAAACCAACTATGCACATGGACTCTTCTTAAAGTTCTGTGGGTATTCATTCTCAATAGAACAATTTTGAGAAACAATTAACTTTAAAAATATGAAAAAGATAAAGTATTTTTAATTCTTTAGCTTAAGATAAGGTATTTTTAATTCTTTAGCTTAAGCTTAAAAAGTTGTAATTATGTAGTATGTGGTATTTCAAGTCCACTTGGGTATTTATATTACAAATAATTCCATAATACCTTTGATATTTTACATTTGTTATAAGAAAAGGATTTTCTTTTAAAGTTTACAAAATAGGCAAAGAAAAGTGAAAATTATCAAAAGGAATACTCCTTGGACACTCATTATTCTCTCTGTATCAATTAATTTTTCCAGATCACCCTGAATAATTCAAAGACATATTTGTTTATATTCAATGTTTTGTCTTTTTGCTATTAAAATGCAATTTTTAGTAAGTGAGATTTAAAGCCTAAGAGTGACAAAAAGACTTTGTTTTAACTATAACTGTCTCATGAACATATTTTTAGTAGAAAAATCTTAGTTTGTCTCACTCCTAAAACTCATTGAAACTGATGTTCTGTTACAAGAACTTTATGCCTCTAACTAAAGGACAGAACATGTAGTGAAGCTGGTAAAAATACTCTAATTAATTTCATAAAGTTCTACCTAATAATTACTTATGTGAAATATATGTAACTTTATTCAACTATGATCCTGATTCCTCCTTTCTTCTTTTTTTTCCTTTTCTTTTGGTAGGCAGAGGAACAATGTACAAATCTGGCTTACTTTCATTCTAAATCTAACTGCCCTCAGAATTTTTGAACATATGTATTAATAATTTAGCTGGACTGTAACCATGACAATATTGATAGCATATGTAGAATAAATAGGAAACAAGACTATTTCCCCAGGAAAGATCAACACATAGAATATTATCAGGATATTTGAAATTCTCAGATGTGAACAAGATGTTTATTATTAATAATGTTTCTTATAAGCTATTATAAGTTAATATTTTTAGGTGTTTTTTTGCTGTTATACATTTGTCTATCTAATAGAGTCAGCCATTTAATGGTCATGACATGTAAAAGGTTAAACCTGACAATTGTCCCTTAGATTATATTCTTTTAAATGCCAAAATGTGTCTTTCTATTTAAACCTTGTGCTGGGGAAAATATTCATTGAGGAACAGTGTTCACTTGATCTCAGATTCTTCTTAGGCATTGTATTTAAGAGCATTCTGAAGCAGGCAGGGCTGACTTTTCACTTCCTGGGAGCTCACTACAAAGTATTTAATATCTGATACAGCAATATTTGATTGCATTGCAGCCATATTATCTGAAATTACTGTTTGGATTTCAAATCAGAGCAATCAAGTGTTCTGTCTTTTGCAAAACTTCCCATTCATTCCAAAATACTGTTTTATTTCTGTCTGTTTTCTCAGTTACTTTCCTGTTTTATTGTTCAGAGGTTTCATTCATTGCAATCAATACCAAGGTGCACCAGGGCTATAAAATGAACTTTTTCAACAATTTGGGGACAGTGCAGACAACTGCTGCTACCTGTTGTGACAAGTATTTAAGATGAGTGAGATGAAAACTCAAGTTCTACCATGCACTGGCAGTTCCTGTCAGGTGGGACAGGTTATTGATGACCTTTACTGCTGGATAAAACCTAAAGGAAATCAGAAATTGTCAATATGTTTGGTGAAGAGGGGCAGAGAAATGGTTCTTTGGTAGTCTTAGGACTCCATTTAGATGTATTTTTCTGCTTATTTCACAGCTACAATGTGTGCAGAACTTTTCCTTTCTCTTTATTACTATTGTTAAAACAGCAACAAAATCACCAGTATCTTTAAAATTCACATTGAGTGGCCAATGTTAATGTCAGTCAAAGGGCTGTTTCTACATCTACACATATTTGTAGGTCTTCCTTCAGGATAGATGAGGGTTAAAACTGTACTATTAAAATATTACAGATACAAAAACTGAAAAATCAGCAATTACAAATAAATATAATCTCAACCTAATATAAGCAAAAGGAGGTAATTTCTATGGGCCACTAACTAATGCTGAACTTCTAGAATGGTGGTTTCCTGTCAGAATTGTGAACTGTTATGAAGAGATTTGTGATAGGCAAGTTTAAAAGCACACGTTTGCCAGATTTCACAGAATTGCAGCTATCTCTATTCACACAGTTCTGTGAAATTGAAATTGAATTTATAAAAAATGCAGAAAAAGATTTCTGCATTTTCGATATTTAGCAGAGCTCATTCCTTATTTGAATTAACTCTGTTACGTTATGTATAAGTTCACCCAGAGATTTTTGGAATTATTTAAAGTACCATCTAAAAGTGTAACCTTAGCAAAGCAATTGAGGCAATCAGAAAAGGATGTAGCAGTAAATGAGGGAAGAACAGTAGCTCAGAAGAGAGGCTGAAGATAAGTTCCTATATACAGCATCCTCTGGCACCAAATACATACAAAAAAAAAAGTGAATGTTGCTGGTTGGCAAAAGTAGTAATTAATAGACTAATTTATCATTTTACATGAATTTATCCATATCACATCAGTCAACAAGAGCATATTCTGTCTGGGAAAAAATTGGCATTTTATGACATGTATTAAAATTCAGTATTAATTAAAACAATTTGTTCAAATATCACTTTTTTTGTATTAAGAACATTTTGTAACAGATAATATAATTAAATTATCCAGATTCTTGGAAATAGAAGCATATGTGCTCAACAGATGACGTTTTTAGCTCAAGTCTCTTCTTCTTATACAAAAGCAAACAGCAGCAAATGTAGTAATAACATCTTTTCCAGTACAGGAGGTATGGCAACAATGATAATACTGTGTCACAGTGACCATTCACCTCAATCAGCAAAGATCAGCTGGAAATCTAAGGGATAATTAGACAATTTTTATACCCCAGCAAGGCAGTTGAGAAAACTGAACATCTTTACATGTTTCCCAATGTGCTCTACACGGTCACATGGATTCTTGACAAGCCAACCATTATGAAATTCAGTCAGAAAACAGAAAATGAATTATTCAACACAATCTGAATGAGTTTGTTTTTGAAGGGTGACACTCATTTCTGCTGCATTACACAAAGAACCTTGCTTGGGGGGCAAAGACTCTAAGGTGGTTTCTTGGTGGTTTTTTTCTGTTGATTTTTGGGGTTTAGTTTGTGGAAATTTTTTATTCAGCTGTCAAATCAATTATACAGACAATAAAGACATTTAAATATTTTTATTTTATGTCACCAAGATTAAAATTCAGAAAAATGAATGGAACCCAATCTTATTTTTGATTCTTCAAAGGCGAAATACCTTGGTAGCTTTTAGTCATTAGTTTGCCATTTCTGAAGTATTTTGGTTTTTAGGTGCACGCTGATAAGAGTCAGGGAGATGGAAAATTAGATTCCTAGTGGCATTACTGTGAGGGCTTTTCCTCGTATCAGACAGCCCAGGAAGGGGGGGAAATGTTGAGGAGCTCCTTTCTCTACCTGAGAGAACTTGGATCTGTATTCTCCTCCTTCTAGAACAGCATGGCCACAGCACAGACTCTGGGCAGCTCCTCAGTCTCTTTAGGTGGGGACACTTCCACTTTGCATTAAAGCACAACGCTGAGCCCAGATGTTTCACATCTGCTCCAGCCACCTACTCCTATTTTGTCTCTGTGTCTCTTTTCCTAAGGGGCCTCTCAGGAGGGACAGGACCAGTCACAGGCCTGGAGAAAGGCTCAGTGCCAGTCAGTGCATTGGGGAACAGTGAGGGGATAGTGCCACTCTTGAGTAACACTAGTTCAAACCTTCTCAAGGAGCTGGGGAGAAGCAGGCATCTTCCTTTCTTATCTGGGTGATGAAGCTCTTCTTTTCTTTGCCTTTTCTGTCACATACATGAACACTCATATGTTGAAACATTCTGTTATGCAGATATGTCGATTACTACTTTTTGATATTTTGAAAATTATTCTGCTAATATTGGTGAATTCAAAGCAAACAAGTGACCATTTTCTGTATGCTTTGGTGACATCCTCCCAAAATGTTATTAATATACAATGTCAGTTCCTATAACTATAACTAACATTAGCTCTGCCCTGAGCACATTTAAACTACATCAATTTCAATGACTTCTCGAGTTTTGTTCCTGGAACTGTCGCAACAAGAGAGGGAGAACGTGATAATAGAGTTTTTGGGAGAAGTAGATCAAGAATGCAGTCAGAAGACACAGGAGTTTTATGTGTGGTTGCTGCTCCTAGACCCAGGTGAATCCTGTGAGAGCCCCTTGGACTGGGCCCACTGACCTTTCTGTGGGAACACAACCCCTCTTTCTCCCTACGAGAACAAGAATTTAGCGGAAAATCTGCTAAGACTTTGCCACGGAATTTCCATACCCCCTGAAGGATTTTCCAATACAGGATTAATCTGGACAGTTAATGGCTTCTTAGCTGAGCTTTAACTTAGGTTCAAAAGCATATGAATGCTCTCTTGGGTGGAATAGCAGGCTACTGGAGGATATGAAATATTTCCTCAATGGAGGCATTTACCAAAGCCTCTGTAGGACTTCCATGAATCTGTGAAAGCCAAGCCTTCTGAAAATTCTCATGTTAATTTATATAGATGTTTTAAAAAAGGAGTCATGGAATCCCATACCTCATATACATTAATTTTCCATCCAGCAGAATAACTTTGGCCATCTTGTACTTCAATGAAAACCACCTCTGTAAGCAGAGTGTCACTGAATAATGGAAAATTTCATTTCCAAAATATAATAAAATTGCAAGAATAGTGAAGGAAGTGAACATTACTTGCACTTATGGTACACTCATTTATGACTTTATGAATATGAATTTGTGGTTTCCTTTTATGCTGTTGTTTTGTATAAGTGAAATCTACCACAGCATTTAAAACTGGATGAAAATGTTTCTTTTGTTCCTGCTTTTGAGCCTTTTACAAAATAATTATGTTTTAACGTTACTATTATAAATGTTTATGCATGGGCCCAGTTCAATTACCTCTTAACTTGGTGGAAAGATCCCTTTGATGTTGATGGCAGCTGGATCAGGCGAATACATTAGTATACAAAATTGTTAATGATCCATAAATTAACAAAGATATTCCTGTCATCTGATTTTCCAACGTAGATATATTACCTAAATCAAGTAGTTCCATAAACAGTGGAATTAATGAAGCCTTATTTTATATGATTTTTTTCTGAGGATGAATTTCCATGCGGATTCTCCCATGCCTAACCATGACTGCACTCACACTGCCAGGACAGCAATGTCTGTATCCCCTTGACCTTTGAGGCCAGTTATTTTCCTGAGACTTGTAGGAAATGTACACAGATGAGTCTTCCAGCTCCCTGTTGAATTTGGGCAGAAGGAGCTAACAGATTTTCCAGGGGCTGGCAGATAGGCAACACGAAAGTTTACAAATGCTATTACCTGCAAGCCATATTCCTGGGGAAACTGGACTAAAAGTAAAGGAATGCACACACTGGACTTTGTATCATCAGACTTTGATAATATGCTAAAGGAATGGTTAATAAGAAACCACAAATGCAGACTTAAAAGGAACAAGAAGTAATCTAAGTTTTAATAAGCAACACAGGAAGCCTGGTTATCCCCGCAAGCACAGCTCAGCATTACACAACCTCATGACTTCCCAAGGGAGGCATCTTGTTCCTCTGAGACCCCAATGCCTCCTGGAGCTTCCCAGCATACAGTTGGTATTTGAAATATTTATGGTACTGCTACATGCCTTTGGGAGCAGTTGACTCCACCAAGAATTAAGACTTTCTTTATAAGCCGGAACAGGATGGGAACAGACCTTGGCTTGGTTCCCTCTGCCCTTTGGTAAGCAAAATAGGGAATGATTTTACTTAATTTCTGGGGAATGCACTCTTAAGAATGAGGAAAGAGTCCTTAAACCAGCTAGAAGAGGGAAACGAAGAAGTCATAGTGTCAGACCTTATAGTCTGTTTTTCATTCTTCTTCATTCTTTCTGTCCTTCTAGTCCCCATTTTCAAAAAGACTGCTGCAAAAGTAATAGTAAGTATACTGATCATTGGAATTGACCTAGCTTCAGTTATTCTTGGAGGAAATTGATCCTTACATTTTTTAAAATGAATTGAATAATAATTAATAATTGAGAACATATTATAACATTCCATAAATGTAAAAGCCTTGATTCCAACATATTTCCTCATTATGGAGTAGATATTTTATGCTGCCTCTTTGGGCCCAGATATGAGATATTACTGGGAGGGTCCCTGAACTAATTCAGCCCTCTGATTATTACCCTCTGCTGGTTGTCCACAGTGGCAGTGATGAGGTTGATAAGAAAAGTACCAGGATAATTAAAAAGGACTGCAACACTCTTGGTCAATTGGTTGACGGGACAGGAGTGCAGGTGGCGTTTTCCTCACTTCCTTTAGTAGCAAGGATGGATGATCAAAGGAACAGGAATCCCATGTTATCAGTGAATGGCTAAAAGGCTGGTGCCCATCAGCACTGTTTTGGGAGCAGAATAGCCCCTCTGTAATCCAGGAGGAAGCAGTTAGTGATCTGCTGAGCCACTTAGATGCCTACAAGTCTATGGGACCAGATGGAATCCATCCTAGGAAGCTGGCAGATGAGCTCGCCAAGCAGCTCTCCATCATTCCTCATCAGTCCTGGATCACTGGGGAGGTCCCAGATGACTGGGAGCTGCCCAATCTGATGCCCATCCATAAGAAGGGCTGAAAGGAGGATCTGGGAAATTATAGGCCTACCAGCCTGACCTCAGTACCAGACAAGGTTATGGAACAGATCATCTTGAGTGTGGTCACACAGCACCTACAGGATAGCCAGGGAATCAGACCCAGGCAGTGTGGGTTTAGGAGAGGCAGGTCGTGCCTGACCATCCTGATCTCCTTTGATGACCAGGTGACCCACCTGGTGGATGTGGGGAAGACTATGAGTGTTGTCTATCTGGACAATGGGCAGCCTGTGGCTTGGACAGGTGCACTCTTTGCTGGGTTAAAAACTGGTTGATGGCCGGGCCCAGAGAGTGGTGGGGATTGGTGCTGCATCCAGATGGTGTCTGGCCACTAGTGGTGTCCCCCAGGAATCAGCATTGGGCCCAGTCCTGTGTAATACCTTTACTGATGATCTGGATGAGGGGATTGAGTTCACCATTAGCAAGTTTGCAGATGACACCAAGTTGGGTGTGAGTGTTGATCTGCTGGAGGGTAGGAGGGCTCTGCAGAGGGACCTACACATCCCAGGGCCAAATCCAACAACATGAGGTTTAACAACACCAAGTGCCAGGTCCTGCACTTTGTCCCCAACAACCCACTGCAACACAATCAGTTGAGGGCAGAGTGGCTGGACAGCAGAAAGGGACCTGAGGGTACTGACTGACAGCAGGATGAACTTGAGTCAGCAGTGTGCCCAGGTGGCCAGGAAAGCCAATGGCATCCTGACCTGTATCAGCAATTGTGTAGCCAGCAGGAACAGGGAGCAGCTCTCCCCCTGCACTCGGCACTGGTTAGGCCATAACTGGAGTCCTGAGTTTAGGAAGGATGTTGGGATGCTGGAGTATGTCCAGAGAAGGGCAATGGAGCTGGTGAATGGTCTGGAACACAAGTTCTACAAGGAGCAGCTGAGGGAGCTGGAGGTGTTTAATTAGGACGCTCAGGGGAGACCTTGTCACCCTCCACAACTCCCTGAAAGGAGGGTGCAGCCAAGTGGGGCTCAGCCCCTTCCCTCAGGCAGCAAGAGACAGGACAAGAGGAAAAAGTCTTGAGCTATGCCAGGGGAGGTTTAGGTTGGATATTAGGAAGAAGTTCTTCACAGAAGGAGCAACTGGGCATTGGAATGGGCTGCCCAGGTAGGTGGAACAGAGGATTCACATTTATTCTTTTTTCCAAGCAGATTTTATATTTTAACTTAAATTCAAAAGAAAAGTAATGAATGAAAGGTAAAGAAGTATCTCTGCAAATGTTCAGTCATCTCCTCTTCTCACAAATCAATATTTACCAGAACTCTACCACTGCCAACAAGATTGCTTTAAGAGACAGAAAGAACAGTCCTGAAATAAGATAGATGAATGTGCCAATCTAAGGAACATCCAGGCAGAATCATCCAAATCATAAGCCTTTGAGAATATAATTTCTATATCCTCAATAGAGTTTGTTAAAGATGTACTGATAAAGGTCTCAAAACTTCTCTTTTGCACTTTCTGACTAAACACTTCAAGTGGGTGTCATTAATTTTGTGCACATAATGTGTTGTGTAACCTTCATTTGGCTAATTTATATGCCTAATGTATGCCATATCCCTTTCTGCCATTTAGAGTTTGAGATGGATGGTGAATGAAGCAAAAGAGACAGAAAGAAGAAAGAATTTTTCTCTTTTACTTAGTTTTGCCAAAGTGAGATCTGCAAGAGCTTTACGTTGCCAGGAACTTTTGTGTACTGCAGAACAAGACTGTTACAGTGCATATGTTCAAGTAGGTCAAATCAAAGTTCTTTAATTCATGAGATTTTATCATTTTGCTACTTTAGTGTACTTTTAAGACCATTTTTATTTGAAATCAAGTGCATCTGATTGCTTTAAAGTCTACTACTTCAGTTAACAGGCCATAATTTGCCTGTGACATACATTAAAAGGTTTGTCCATTGCTGTTCTGTAAAGGATGTTAGAAGTCATGGTGCTCTAGGGAATGATTTGTATCCTACTGGATGCTCAAGAGGGTAATTTTTCAAAACTCTAAGTATGTCATTGTTTTTCTTGCAAACGTTTTTCTGGTCATAAAATGTAACATGGAGAATGTTATATCCTGAATAGGTGGTTTATTGTTCATTTAGCAGTGTATCATCTTCTGAAATTGTTGCCATATTTTTGTGACTGTGTATTTGTCCTGTTGCGGACTTGCTCCTGAAGTATTTTTTTTGTGGGGGTTTTCCACAAGACGAAGGTTTAAAGAGTTTGAAATCAATACTGCATGCTCTGCCATGTAGGTGGTATCCAAAAATCTCTTCCAAATTTAGCTATATGTTTTGTAGCACCTGTTGCACAAGTTCTTGGCGCCTGCTCCCCTTACGGGTGAGTATTAGCATTTACTCCAGTAGATAAAACATCTGGTCTGGATTTTGTTGGTGGTCCCACACAGCACCAACAGCTGCACTACTAGAAGAAACAAACATCAGATGAGCATGACATACTGGCCCACAGGTCTTCTTGTCGTAATCCTTTGGCTGTTTCCATTAGACTTAGGAGTTTGCTACTCTGGGTAAAGTGGGGGGGATGCAAAAGCTACGCTCTCCTCTGTGTTTCTGGTAAAAACAACAGGAGACAGGGAAAGGTTTTGCAGAGGATGGCTTTCACAGGTGCCTTATGCAATCCTCAACAATTTTCTCTTTCTGCATAGCATGCAGCTGACATGGGAAAAGGCAAGGGCTGCCAGTGAGCCTGTGCAGTCTGCTTCTGCCACTGTGGAGGCCAGAGCAGCTCAGGTCTGCTTTGGAGAGTGGCTCGGTTGCTGTGGCCTTGTGAGGCTGTGAAAGATCTATCCTTAGCCACTGACAGTATTCTGAGCAGCAGCATTTGAGGCTTAGCAAGCAAGCATTTTAATGGAGCACTGCAACACTTACAGGGGCCAGGAGTGCACACATGAACGTTTGTGCTGTCTATTGGGACAGCCTCTGAGATCAGAAGAGTTTATGTGGAAATTCTTAGTTAGAAGTCTATCTTCAGCTTACAAAACGCTCAAAAGTGCAATGGTGGCTACAAATTAGGCTTTCTGATTTTTTTTACTACAGTATTTCACAATAAGTGTATATTACATCCCTGGGAAAACTCTGATTTATGAGACCTTTGAGATTTAAGTTTTAAGATCCTTTTAGCTTACCAGAACAGAATATAAATTTTTAGCATATTTGAGGAACAGGGACAGAAATTTAAACTTTGCTGGTACATACTTGATCATCATTGAACAGACTGACAGTCTTTACTGTTTAAAGGAAAACTGCTCTAACAACTACCAGTGACCCTGCAATTGTCTCCAACTGTTTCAATTAAAAATAAATATAGGTATAATAAATAAAAAATAAATGTAGTATTTTCATTAGAGAAATTTTCATTAGAGAAACTGAGGGAAAGCAAGAAACAAAGGGAAAGAAAAATATAACTCACCAATGTTTTTCTCAGTGTTACCAGGTAGGTAACATAAGTAGTACATGCTCCCACTATGGTACATAAAGGGACAAAAAGGGAGATACCTGTGTTGATCTTGCTTTGCAGCCCAGTGCAAAGCTAAAAACTGGACAATCTTAGCTTCTCCTTTGGAGGAAGGAAGCAACATATTCTACCCCTTTCTTCCTCTTTCATCTCAGGATGAAAACCTGGGAAAAGTGCTCTGTACTTGCTTTTTAAAGGCATAGTCTAGTCTTTAGCATATGGTCTGAAATGGAAATACTTTATTGAACTTAATATTAGCTCATCAGGTAAAGTTAGTTTACTATTTTTTCTACACCTTAAAAAAAATGTAAACAAATTCCTAATGTTCAGTGTCCAGCCATTATTTACTATTAAGATTCCTGTATGCTTGAACTGGTAGTAATTTTTTTCCAGTATTATGAATCTTCATTTGGCACAAATTGACCGTGTTCAATATATCCTAAGTTGTTCTAGGTTATCATTGCCTTTGCAGCTGAACTTTAGCACTGATTCTGAAAAAAATGAGGAGTGCAAAGGCAACTGTTTGCAAGGCAGAGCTAGATACAAGTTTTATCAGAGTAAGAAGTTCAGGATTTCACCCTCTGAGTAGATTTTATTTTCAAGGCGGTTTCCCAGAAGCCACACAGAAAAGGGAAACAAAGCTAAAATTGGGACAAGGTCAGCTGGATATAGAAGTGACTGTAACTAACCTCAAATAGTTCTGTTATTTTTGTTTCAGCTAAAGTTCACAGAATTTTTATTAGGAATCCAACCTAGATATTTATACAGGAATCGGAAAGAACAACTTTTTAATGACTGCCCAGCAGGAAGGTTGTGTTCATAACTGGTGTTAACTTCATACTCAGTGCTGACAGATAAAGGTTTAAATATTCAAATATTGGGAAGCCTCCCTCTACTAAGGGTATAACATATTAGAAAGTAAGAGATTGAAGAAATATTTTGAGCCTATTTTTTAATTACTCCTTTCTTGGAAATATGTGTGTATATATATATATAACTTACTCATGTAAACAGATGCATTTTGTCAGAATAAGACATGGTTATTTTTCATTTTAAGGGCCTCATAATCAATGTGAATAAGAATGCTAGTTCTTATTTAAATAAGATAAAAATGCAGATACTGCATATTTTCCAAGCAGAAAACAATGATTTAAAATCAATTGTTAGGACTAGTTTATCTCAATTAAAGAAAGACACTCTTTTTAGTTTTGACACTTCTCTTCTAAAAGGAACTTACTCTATCATAGATGGAGGAAATACTTGCATGCCTATGGTGTCTTCATTTGGGACTTCACGCTGCTTCCCCCCCCCACCCCCCCCAAAACTGCTCAGAAACATTAGGTATCAAATAACATAAGTCACAGAGGTACTCAGAATTTCCTCTGTTGCTAAGAATAGACATTACTGTTAGAGGTTTCTCTGAGAAAGTGTCTGCAAATTAGAATTCATTTTCTGTCCAAACTAAAATAGCTTAAATTTATTTGTTCTCCTAGAAGGCATGTTACTTTAAAATGAGAAATGCTGAATATCCTCAGTTGGTGTTTACTTGGAAGTTTTAGATCTGGGAAGATTTAATTTAGATAATTTCTACATTTTGTTGCTGGTGTGCATATATAAAGAATATTCTGTCATTCTGACTTTCATTTTTGTGACAATTTTATAGTTTATTTTTCACTGTTGAAACATACAGATATGATTTTCTTTTATGTGCATTCAAGTAAATATTAAGCCAATATGTAAAATACATAAATGGCATACTAGGAACATAGGTATACTCTGCATGCTTGCAGTGAAGGCTGCTGTCCATTCTTCTGAAAGACGACACCTGACAATTCATGTGACATGGAAAATACAGAGGTTTTAAATAGGGATACAGCTAAAATGCAACACTCAGCCAAGGGCAACAATATCCCTTGCAAACTGTTTTTAATAGTTGCAAACTGCCAAATCCTTTAACAACAAAATTCAGTCTAACTGACAGCTGAAGAAAAGCACACCTGATATTTAGAGATAAACATGTATCATTTTCAGTGTCATAAAAAGGTAGGCTAGATCTAACCTTCAGCCTGGATTCAGAATGTCATGATACAAAGGGAAATGCAATTTCTTTTCATTCTGTCTTGGTCATTATCATACTGACAAAGTCAGGAGCTGTCTCTAAGTCTCTTAAAAATGGGAGCAAGAAGGCAATAATGGCATCTAACTGCAAATATACCACAGTGGTCTTCATACTTTCTGACTAATCCTACAGACCCTGAAAAGACAGGCCACAAAGAGAGCATCTCACCTCTTATCCTTAAAATTACTAATCTGTTAAATTTGTTCACAAATTATGGTTCTGATTGCATAATTAGTGAAAGCTCTTGATTCTCATTGCAGAAAACTGCAGTAATGCACAAAGATGGGGACTAAGAGATGAGCTGCTTTTTTTCCATTTTACAACAGGTGAATTTAGGTGCAAGAAGATGGACAGCCCTGTCCAGGCTGGGCAGGGACACCTGAAGCCTTAAGTTTCATCTGGGTACATTAACCTGACAGCTGTAATTTTAGTTTCAATAAAAAAGCTATTTATTTACTAATTTGATGTGATGACAGTTGACTGAAGGACGATCTTCAAGTAATTTGAAAAGAGGATTTTTTCCTGCTGTCCACCTTAAAAGAGTGTGAGTAAATTAAACAATTAGAACTGGTTACAAAGGTAAGCTAAAATCTAAACATAATAAGACACTGTTTTCAGCATTTCAAAAGAACCAAATACAACACATCAGCAGCTTCAAAATCCTTTTGAATAAGTGCACTCAGAAACAACTAACTAGCAAACAAAGCTTTTATGAAGACAGTGTGGTCAGTGAACTTTTGGCATGTCAATTCTATAAAATGTAGGCCTCTAGAAATATTTCTCACATTTGAGTAAATAGAAAAGAGCCAAATTTAGCAACAGATGCTCTGGATGGGGCATGATGATTTATTGCTTTTTATAAAGTTTGACAGGCAAGAATTTCTGTAAAAAGAAAAGTATACTCTTTATGTATTGTTAAAAGGATGAAATTTTTCTTAAATTTTGAAGGATTGAGAATAATAAAGATCAGAATTAAAGACTAGTGAGATGATTTTATGAGATTACTTTATATTTAGGTGAACTTCTATTCTTTCCAAGTAATACAGACACTGATCCTGTATCATAGGACAGCTGTTCTATATCCTGGCATTTATCATAATTTCTAGGCAATAAATTCTAATTCTATTGATGGATAGATAATCTTAGTCTAATAGAGTGGGTCAAGTAGTACAGAGCCACAGAATATTCTCACTTGGAAGGGACACACAGGGAGCATTGAAGTCCAACTGCTGGCCCTGCACAGGGAAGCCCCAAGAATCACATTATGAGCACTACATAAAAATGAATGTCTTTTGAAAATAAAAAGCCTTAGGTTTTTGTTTGGGTTTTTTTTGTTTTTGTTTTTTTTTTTTTTTGCTCTTGATTTCATG
>VZRX01014348.1:231208-269919 GCA_013398075.1 Notiomystis cincta
TTTTTTTTTTTGTTTTTTTTTTTTTTTAGCTCTTGATTTCATGTAAATATGCACATGAAGATTTATCGGAGGAAAAAGTACTTCAACCTCAGTAACAACTAAAGTGATAAGAAGTAAGTAGGTAACTGTATCTCATTATCTTTGGTGAATGTCAAAGCAGAATCAGCATAGTTTCAGCAAACATAGTGTTGGGGTGTTTCCCTTCCCATGTCTTTCAGAAGGGCTATTTTACACCTCCAGTAGGAAATCTTCATGCTTAATGGAGGATTGTAAAAATGCCAGATGAGAATATCAATTATTAAAAAGGATAAGGGTATCAAGGTGGATTGATTCTACTAATATAATAAAAATTGCTCTGCCAACAAAATCTATTAAAAATTGCACTAACAAAGTTGATTTTCTAGGTTTGGATTTAGGAAAGTGATTAAGAACATTAAAGTTAACTTTCCTGAACTGGAGGCCTTTAAGAATTAATATGGGCCTCTGAAAATGGGATACAGGATATTCTGAAATATGCTATTCTGAAATAAAAGAGGGCAGAAGTTACAAGCTGATGTCTAACAGTGTCTCTTGTACCAGCAGAACCACTAAAAGGATCCCAACAGCAAAGGCAAAGCCAGAGTTGCACCTAAGCCTTGTTTCAGCTCATGACAAGAACGATTCTGCCTTTGTGGTTTTGCTCTTTAAGAGTTCTCATTTTGCTCAGAATCCTCAACGAAGTTGCTTGTAGCATCTGAATATATCAATTGTTTTAATAAGTTTTGTTGTGAGTTTGAATTGTTTCAGCACTTTTTATTTTGTCTTCCTTTATAATTGCATACTTTAGAGTTACATAATCTATTTGTTTGATTTCTGAAGATCTTTTTTTAGATGTTGCACAGATTCTTAAAATAGGAAAGATATTGTGTACGCTTGTGTCATTAGAGCATTGTTCAGCATATTGTTTAATTAAGAATGGATATGTTGCAAACTTTTCATGGCAATTACTGCAATACAAGCCCTTGTTTATTTTTCTTGAGTTTTTTCCCCACTTGGTTTCCTATTACTAAATTTAGATAACTTTTTTACGATGTCATGGTTCTCATGAAACCTTCTAAAGTTAAGACATGTTGATATGAAAGATACAAAAAATAAAATGTTGATATAAAATCAAAATGCAAACTCTGGGCAGCATACTTCAGATTCTGATAGTTAGAAAAGCAGCAGTTAATGAGGGGGGAAAAGAAAAGGAATTAAGATTAGACAGCAAATCAGAGCTGATAAAATATCTTTAAAAGGACAATGCTGTTCCTCACTGGCATGTATGGATATAACTAAAATCAGCTCTGTGTCTCTTTGATAGACATAAACATTTAATTCAAATACCAAATGTGGTTTTTTTTCCTTGAGATTTATCCAAAACAAATAAGAATCCCCTCCCCAAATTATCCCCAACGAGAATGCATTCAATGCATTTTTAAATTCAATTATAATTTGCTCAAGTATCATTATTAAACATTTAAACAATGAGCTGGTATGCTTAATTGAGTAAGCATGATAAGTCACACATTATTCATATTACCTGATAGGATGAGCTTGCAAGCAAGTATTAATAAAATAATGAATGGTCTAAAGTCTACTTCTATGACCTCAAGCCTGCAGTTTTTAAGTTCAGCAAACATGAATGTCCTAAATTTAATTGCTAAATATTCCCAGAAAATACGTGCTGGGGCTGTATTTATTTATTCATTTTAACATGAGTGATTGAATAATCATTTATCTTTTGCAACAATATCCTGACACACTTTTTTTTTTTGGTTGGTTGGTTTTTCTCTCTTGTTTTTTTGCGTGATCACTGTACTAGGCACAAGCTCAAAGCTATTTATGGGTAAAAACACCAATGAGGAAACAAAAGCCAGAAATACAGAAGATATGAACAACTTCTTCAATAATTTATGATACTTTGAAAAAACAGAAAGCAAATTCAATTGTTCAGACTAAGATATTGTATTTTGCTAAATCTGCAAATATAATAATGATAGGCAAATTACTCAAAAGTGAAAATTTGCTATAGCCTTTGGATCCCCAACAATCTGACTTATGTAATTACTGTAAAATAAGTATGTGTTTCTATGGAATGTAAGGACTGAAATGAATGAAAAATGCAGAAGAAAATCCATGGAAAAGAAAATTTCCATGAAAAATGGTCATTTATGGAATATGTCTTTTATATAAAAATTTGTTTTCCTTTACTGTAAAGCTATTGAAGAGAGGAGAGAAATGTACAAAGCCTAGGGAACCTAGGTAGTCCTAATTGTCATTCAGAGCACCTAAATTTGAGCCCAGCTTTGACTTTGATATCACTGCTTTAAAGTTGATCTCATACTGTTTCCCTGGAAAAGAGCAGTCCTGTCTTTTCCCTCTCCATCCCACCCAGAACTGATCATTTCTGCCTATTCCCTTGCATCAGCTACAGTGACTTGTTCAGGCTCAGGGAGATCAGGTCAATGCACTGATGTGGCTTAAAACTCTTGATATTCTTCCAGGCTTAACTTTAAATTGATTTACCTTGGTAATGGAAAAGGAGCAGCAGAAAGGTGGTGAAAGCTGGACCATGCATCTCAGCATCAGACTGTTTTTAGATCAGCTTAAATTCATCATGAAACTGATCTTCAACAAGATGTCTAAGAAATGTGATATGAAGAGCCTTTGGTTTCCTCACTTCAATAAAAAGTGCTGATGATATGAAATTTCTCATGCAATTTTGACTTGGGCTTTTATTCACTTTTCTTGCTTGTTTAATGACAGGGGACATAGAGAACATTTTTCACTGTAGTTTCTGCTACATCTGTTGAACATAATTCCAGAATCATATTTACCTTCTCTTACTTCCTCAGCTATAGTCCCTGTTTTCCATCACCCATTTTACCATGATGCTGTTCTTTATATCACTGGTAGATATTACTGTCAAGACTTATATTGATACATGTATTTTCCTATTTATATCAGAACTCAGAGTTCAATGCTTAATAGCAAAAGAGATTCTGCTTATCATGCTACCAACAGAACCTCTTAAAACCTTCTCATATTCAGGCTCAGAGGTAATTCTCCATCCTTACCCAGACTGTCTTTCCTAGACAAGAAGTAGCACCATTTTCTTCAACATCACACATGCCTCTGATATCACTCAGGCTTCTCTGCAACTGTAGTGCTGTGCTTAAACCCACAAATGTTTCCATTATAGTGTCTCTGAATATGCCATTTCCTTTTACCCTGTGAGACACCTGCTACATCTCAAAACTATCCTTGTTTTTAATATTTACTAATATTGACTTCTTTTTTCCCCTCTAAGGTTGGCAAAAGGAAGGAGATTCATTGACAATTCTGCTGCAAGGACTGGTTTTCTCTTTCTTGTCTTTGACAGACTCATCTGTTCCTGTGCATCAACACGTGGCTTCCTGGTTCTTCAACCCTACAGAGCAGTGTCCTGCTCTTCCCACTCAGGCTTCCTCCCGTATCATTTCTCCCACTCATCTCTTGAGATCAGCTTTAAAATCCTGCCTCCACTTCCTGTCACGTTAAGGTTCTGGTATCTATCACCCACCTGTTAACATTTTGGAATATGCCTTTCTGAGTTTGCTTTCCACATAGTGAGAAGGCCATGGGCTGTCCCTGTGAACCTGTGCAAAGTTAGCATGTCATCTGCCTCTAAACATTGCCTTAAAAGTCTCCTGGGAGACATTTTCTGCAAATCTCTTGAAAGCAGCCAGATTCTGTCAAAGGCTGTCAATCCATCATATTGATCAAACTGGCTTTACTGTTTCTGAACTTCCTTGTTTTAACCCCTATATACAAGGGACTTGCTATATGTACCCTTAAATTTAAAGGCTTTGGGGAATGGGTTATTTTTTTCTGTTTTTTTTTCCTATGGTACAGTACTTACTACAGAGAAATCTCAGCTATGACAGAGTTCTGGCTTCTATGGTAAGAAGAATCAAATATTATAATAGATTAACAATTATTAATTTGAGCATATAAAAATAATATACCATTACCAAACTCTAAGTCTTTTGTTATTGCTCTGGTACTATATATGTGACCAGACAAATGTTAATGTTTTATCAGTGCTATTTTTTATCAATAAAATTGGCTTTATCTATTTAAAAATATTTTCATTCTTTCAATTAAAATATTAAAACAATACAGAAACATTGGTAGAGTTTCTGTACTTGAAAATTGCAAAGAACGGAGAGTGCACTTTGGGATAAGTCACTGGAGTGCACACAAAGAAGTGGCTTTCACTTTTCTTGGTGCAGCCTTTAATCAAAGAAAAGGGCCATGAATGGCTATGGAAGATGCTGCTGGTATTATTATGGTAGGAAGTATAATAATATTTTATATTTATACACAGAAGAGATCAAGTTATCTAATGATCTCAGAACAAAAATGTAACAAATTGCAGATTTTAAGTGGATGTATGAATAGAGAAGAAACACTGTTTTTCCAGATTGGATTCTTGTTTTCTTATCATACCTCACCCTAAACATGCTCCTTACTCTGTGTATCCCTCTGTGTGTGTGCAGACAGGAGGCTGATGTTTTGCATAAAAGCCCCCTTGCTCAACACCCACCTTCCAGGACAGTCCAGAAGCAGCAGCAGCAATCTAACAGGATGTTCCTTCCTCAGTGATGCCATCAGAAAGAGCTTCTGTATGACCTCAACATTTGAGAAAAAGGTCTCCATGTATAAAGTAAACAATTCAGTAATTTGTGTTTATCCTACTACAGTTCTACTGCTTCCCCAGTCCAGGTAAGAAATGGTGACAGCTCCTCACAGAAAGCAAACAAGATCTGGGAAGGTGCAGACATCCCTTATTTTCATTAGCCTAATTTTAGCAGATCAAAAAGATCCTGAGTACAGAGAGGAGATGAGCTGGATCCATTACCACGTGTGTATTATTCATAGGGCTAGACCTGATTATGCCTTCTGGCATCAAAATCTAGTAGTAATCCATGAGGACAGCCCTCATTAAGAGTAATCTAATTTTTTAAGGGCCTTCTGCTTTTCAGTGTCCTTTCAGTTGCTGGGGATGAAGACATACTGCTCCAGGAAACCTACTCTGAGCTCCCTCAGGGCTCCAGTCCCCTGGTGCTGGGGAGGTCAGGGATGGCCTATGACAGCTTGGTGATGGAGTGCTCAACACTTAGGACTTTATATATTGAAGGGAAGCACGAAGGAATGATTTAACAGATGTATTTGTGCCTGCAGAAATTTATGGGCATGTGGATATTCTGTGCCAGGACTTTTGAGCTGCTGGCAAATATCCTTGCCAAAAGTCATGGAGCTCAGATTTACACAGAGTATATTTGTCATTAGGGTTGGTATTCATCAAATGTAACCTCGGTATCTTGTATTACTAAATGTCCCAATGTGAGTTGTTTTAATTTTTTCCAGAGATAACCCTGGAATTATCTTTAAAGCACTCAGCATTCAATCCCCCTCTCTGGTTTTGCCTTTGCTCAAGTCCCAGCTCTCCGTGTTGAGTGTGATTGGTGACATTTCTAAAGAAAGGCATCACGACTGAAAGTTGCCTCACTGTCCACGTCCATACTGTTACAGTTTGGAGGCCATGGATTTTTTTCTTTTTTACCATCTGAAATACCATAAAAGCTTTGGCTTCATAGAAGATCTCACACCTCTATAATATGATGACTGCAACTTGAGGGGGTGGCCTCTACAAGCCACTGGCATATGGGTTTTATGTATTAGGGTTTGTAAAGGAGATACCACTTGCAAGGATTTACAGCATGCCAGGACTGTGTGCCAGATGGTAAAAGCCATATGAGTTGCAGAGTTCTTGAAAGATTTTTTTTTAGTTTGTTTTTGTTTATCATAGAGAATACGCTTCTGGGTTCATAAAGTTTCAGCATGTTCTGCCTACTGCGTCATGGAGAAAAATATTAACTCCATCCTGAATCCAGGCCACCAGGAGTATAAAAATAGTATTTGAAAAAGGAGGTAGGCAGGCCGTTTCCTGGGACAAAAAAAATAGTTAGTTTAAAATACATTCTTGCTATTTTGATACTAAAATGAATAGATTGTTATTGCTGTTATTCCCTGGATTTATTCAGAAGATTAAGCAGATTCAGAAGATTCTTTGAAACAAGTGTATTTAAACACTCTGCTTATCCTGCTCACCAGGAAATGCAAAGTTTTTCCTGCTATGAAGAATTACTCACATTTGAGTTTGAGCATATGTTCACTCAGTATCGTGGAGGGGCTTCCCCTGCCACAAAGACGGAGGGCTGGTGTGATACAGTAAAGCCCTGTGCCTTGAGGCCAGGGGAGCACAGGTAATTTATGGGACACGGGATTAGCAGGAGCTCCAGGTACATCCACATGGGAGTAAGGGCACAGTGTCCATGGGCTGTAAGGGGGGTCACAAACCCACAACGTTTGGTACAACAGATCTACTGCGATGAAAGGGATGCAGCATCAAGGTATTTAACTGGATTGTCCACCTTCTTCGAAGCCAACTACTGTGCTTGTGAAAATTCATCTAAACGCACCACTTCTTCACAAGAAGGGAGACACGGGACCGTCAGGAAAGCCGCGGAGACCCGGGACTGAGGGGACGCTGAGGGCAGAGAGGCCCCCGCGGGCCCACCTCAGGCTGAGGCAGGGCTGGGCAGGCCCGCCTGCCAAAGGGGAGCTCGCCCTCCGGGCCCGCCGCGGCTCCCGGGCTCGGGCTGGGGTTCGGGCCCGGGCCGAAGGTGTCGGAGCGGGCCGGGCGGGGCAGCGCCTTGGCCGCCGCGTATTCCTGTTATTGTCCCTAAATAGCCGACCTTGGGAGAGCCGCGGCCCCGCTCCGCGCCGCCTTATCGGCCGTTTGTTTAGCGGGCCGGGGAGCCGAGCCCCGCCTGCCCGGCCCGCCAGCAACTTCGGGATTTTTCCACCAGCCCCGCTGGATTCTGCGCGGCTCCTCTTAGCAAAGCGTCTTGAAGCACGGGCGAATGCCCTGGGTTTAAAAGCTGTGTCCCCCGGGGTGCGTTCGGGAGCGCGGTGCCGCGAACGCGATCCGGGCTGGCTCCGAGCTACGCCCAGAATGCCGCAAGTTTATGTGAAAATGAAGTAATCGTCGGTTCCGTATAAATTCCTGTGTTAAATCCCCCGCTTCGTGCTTTGAATCTGAGTCACTTCAGCTAGACTACAGCTACCATTGACATACCGGCTGTGGATGTGATCCAGGAAAACAAGATATTTTGGGACCGGTGAAGGGCATCTCAAGTTTGTATTGCTTACTGGTAAAATTATTCATTTTTTAGTTGAAACCTGCAATTCCTGGCTGAACCATGCTGTGATAAATAGGGGTAAAACACGGTTTGCTTGACTATTGATAGTAAGCTGCGTGCTGCTTTGTGTGAGTGAGAGATCAGTGCTGCTTGTGGAGGCGTCCCAGTCTAATCCCTGTCGTAGACAAAATTGACAGCACAGCCACATGGTGTACATGGCAGATGAAACGGCATGAATGCTTTATATTTATGTTATTAAACTCGAAGTGTAAATTGGTAGCGAGAATTCTGTTGTAACCACCAAAAATAACCACCCTTTGTGCCAATTCTCCTCCATGTTTCCTGATACATCTTTATTTTCTTTTCCTTTTTATCTGCTGCAAAATAAAGAGGCTTTTAGACAGTCTCTCAGCCATTTCAGGGATAATTTTTTTCTTTTTTTTTTTGCTAATTGAGCTAACTGAGTCTTATTTTCAGGCACCCAGGCCTAAGACAGTTCAATGGACTTGGGCATTTATGCTCAAAATGCAATGACCACCTTCATTTTACTCTTCGTTATTTGGACCCAGTTTACGAACTTAAATGTGCCATTGTAAGTGATTGTTTTTTTTCCTTTTTCTGTTCCTTTTCTCTGCAGTAGTTAAAAAAATATATTTTCAAACAACAGAAATTACAAAACAGACCAAAATATTAAGTGTTGAGGAGCTCCCAGTCATACCCAAACTTGTAGCTGCTGATCCAAAGTGTTAAGCCAATTTTTGATACATCTCATATATGTGAATGATTTATCACACAGAAGCCCTTTACAACCAAGGAAGCAGATGCAACCTATATTTCCAGAAGGGAACAGATCCATAAACAGAGACAAGAAGTTTATAGAGAATAATTCTTACCAAGCAGATCGGGTTGTGCTTTTTTTTTATTTTATTTTTTTTTTTGTAAATAAGACTTTGGAGCTGTTTTTCAGAAGTTTGTGCAGCTGTTAGTTTAGTTGGATAGAAGGAGGTTTTGGCTTTCAATGTAAAGTAAATATTTTCAGGGATCAAAGAGGTGGAAAATGGGGGTGAGGGAAGTGTGCTTGTTGAGATGTACCTACTCAGCTCTGAGTGGGCTATTACACAAACAGGTATTATGTCTATGTTTTTGTCTGCCACACATCTAATACCCTGTGAATGAACAAAAATAAATATTGACTTTTGATTCGGATAATGTGAATTAAACAAATCCAGAAAGCAAACCTGAGGAGTTCTTGTTTTTATGGTCTCCTTTCTCCCTCGTTACTCCAAGAGGTATGGTGTCTAGGTTTATGTCTTGCCACACCTTTCTCTACTGACAGAAATGCTTTGAATTTCAATTGAAGGGGTTTGGGTTAACCACTAGCTAGAGGTCAAGAAATTCTCCATTCTTGTGGAGATGAGTCCTCAGTCTGAGCGTTTTTATTAACCTAGCTACTGCAGCTGGAGGTTTGTCTTAAAAGCAGATAGAAGGATCTATTGGGTATTTTAGCTGTCTTCAGTTTTGAGAAGAGGATTTTGGGATCTGGGCACAAATACTCATAAAACAGACGCCTTAAAGCAACAGCTAGAAGCAAGGGCCTGAGCCTGGAGGCATCTCACAGGCTGAGGAATGGAGGCCAATAGTCTGACCAAAGTGACTCCACTGCACCAAAATGTAGCTGTCCTTAGGTACAGGCAGCCAGAGCCCAGAGATGCAGCAGGAGACAGGTTGCAGAACCTCTGAGTGCAGTCAGGGCCCTGACAGATGTCAGCTGTCACGAACACAGGAGTCAAAATAACTGCTCTGAGATTTTTTACACCATTCCTCAGTATTTCCTTTGTACACAGCAAAGAGGAGATGTAACTTGTCCGTGTCACAGAAGGGGAAGGAAGCACAACACCCTTGTCAGGCCTGCAAAGGCTGCACTGAAGGCTTTCAGCCTGAATCTGAGGTTCAGTAGCAATCAGGTTGCAAGGACCACCTCAGCTTCCTGCCTGAACTAAATACTTCCTCTGGCTCCCCATGCTTTTTGCCCTTACTTTTGCTGGTCCTTGAGAGTTCCTGGTTCCTCAGTCCCTGCAGCAGCCACCTTCTCTCCCACACAGGTTGCATTTGTTAGTTTCTGGTACAGAAGTCACTGACTTCTGCTGCTCTGTGCTGCTCTGTGTTTGTGGAGAGCCTCCCTTGAAATTATTTGGAGAGCCACTCATGCTCTAGTCCTTCAGATCATCTGCCTTAAGATTCCTCCTAAGGAGGATGCATTAAAAAATCAGCCATTTACACTAATGGTGACTAACTCGAGGGGAAGGTAGGAAGAGGGTGGGGGCTTTTAAGGAATTGTACTATTTAAATAATGATTATCTATTAATATGGGTTTCTAAAATGGTTTAAAGTTTAGATGCATGTTTTGCACCAATCACTCCATTCCATAATTTTTATTAGTTTGTTAGATACAGTCTCCAGTTGATTCGGTCTTAAAATAATCTTCCTTCACTAACTAAAAGGTGATTAAGAACATCTTAATTATAACTCTGATTCAGAAAACCAGACAAATTAAGTCCTAAAGAGCTATGCAAAACTGGAACCAAAATTACTAGCACTACTTATAGTATAATTTTGGCCTGTATTAATTTGTTACCTTTTTCTTAATTGCAAAAGATTATTTCTTTCTCTGCTGGGGATTTGAGCAGTGAGAGATTTGACCAATTAGGTTAACCTGTGGGACAATCTTTTAGCATTTTCATGGAAATTTTTTTTTCTTTTTTTGCCTTAATTTAAGTCATCTCTGATTTGTCATGAGCAAGGAAAAAGGTCATTGAGAAGGATGACAATATTTAGTAGGTTCTATCCAGTGTTAACATGCCCAAACTGCTAGCAGTGTAATATTTCTTTTAACAAATATGCCAAATATATCCAGAACTGGAAGAGTTCAAATACTCCTAAAGCATGGAGGAGAGGGCACTGAAAGAGTGCCATGGGTTAGTATAGAAAATTACTTTGAATAAGCAGGCTTTTGAAAGAGCAGACTCAGAAAATATGCTGCTTCCTGAGAGTGCAGTTTGTAATTTTAATAACTGCTCTGGATGGCAAAGTGACAGAAAATGAATGGGATTGAGATCCTTCACTTTGTCACAGGACACATAAATGAGACAGAAATCATCTAGATTTCACAGAGATTAATAATGAGTCATGTAGGTAGCTGTAGCTGGTGCTCCTTCCAGCACATTGCTTTGTTGACTGGCCAGAATATGAAAAACTCATAGAGTTTATTGATTGTTTCTGGATTATCTCAAGAAACTGTTTGATAACAGTCCACAATTGTTTTGAAACAATTTCAGACACATTCACTAAAGCATGTTAGAACTGCTGCTTATCTCCCAGGATCAAATGGATAAACAAGGCTTTTGTACATACATCTGAAAAAGCTCTGGGGAAAATTAAGCAGAATTTTATTTGCAAATACAAACTGTATCAAAGTCCACCTCACCGGCAACTTTAATCAAAGGCTTTCTAGACTTTATGATTTGTTACAGATAGCATGTATTTTGCACAGGAACTGGATAAATATGGTGGAGGAAATAGAATCTATAAAGTATGCCTCCCAGACAGTGTGCATCCATCAGTAGGATGTGCATAAAATTACAAAGGATAAAGCAATTAGGACAAAGGTGTTGTCAAGAAGGTGTATTACTGGGAGCATGGCATGGCTGTTTTTGGAAAAGGGGGCATAATGAAGAAATATATTGACCAGCTGTTACCAGACAAAAAGGTTTAGGAAGAGAAAAGTGTGCTGAAATTAAAGCTGATGTCCATGCAGTTACTGGGGAGGAAAATGATTATGCTTTTTATTGGCCTGAAGGGGTTGTAAATGAAAATGTTACAGTAGGATGTGAATCTTTTAATACAGATGAAGGGCTGAGAATGAACAAATGCCAATTCCCTTCCTAACAAGCTCCTTTCAGCCGTAGGGCATTTACAGAATAAAACTTAGTTTTAAACATGTCATGGGAACCATGTTGGGTGTATGTTACACACAGCTCTCTTATTTGTGACTCCATTACAGTGAACAGTAATTAGTAAATACATATACTATATATGTATGTATATATTAAAAAAGTCCTGCTTTAGAAGACTTTGAGTTGTGTTTAAAGGCAGCTTCTCTTTAAGTCCCATTGAATTTAGAGCAGTGCTTGAATTCTTTCTTGATCTGGGACCTTAGGCAGTTACTTTCCTTTTCTGGGCATCATAACATTTCTTGAAACTCACATTTTGCAAGACAGAGTCAATATGATATGCTACAGAAAAGTATTTTCTCATGAAGACTTTGTTGTTGTTCCCATTTTCTTTCATCTCAAATAAAAATAACTCATGCTGAAAATGCAGTCTGTGTATACTGGCAATTAAAAACAAATCAGGAAATCTCTCTGCTATATTAAATCACACATGCCTAGTTATGATTTAACATGCTGGGGAATGAAACCAAATTCCACCCTGAAGTATCACACACTGCTTTTGTAAACACTAGGTTTCTCATTCAGAATAACTTTTTTCCCCGTGCTTATACCATTAATGTATGCATCCCAAAATTCCTGTGGAGAATGAAATTATTGGGTTGCCTACCAGTAAATACATGTTGTTCCTGTTTAAAACAATGTTCCAGGTAAGTGGAAATGAGAAATTTTGGAGAGCAGCCAGGTTTGATTTTTCAAATTCAAGCAAGCTATCTTGCAGTTGCCTATGGTTCTTCAGTGAAAGGGCAGCAAGAGGAGACATTAAAAATAGAGAGGAAGCAAGAGAGAGAAAGAGCATGGGGGAACCTAACACAGCACACTAGGTGCAAGCTCTACCTTTGTTCCCACTGAAGTCAACCCTCCTGAAATAGCTACTGCAGGAAATAAACCTTGGTGTATCAAGATATTCAGTAAACAAAAACCACTGATGTCACAGTACCTCGAAGTGGAGGAGATGTGCCAAAGATTCTGCTGTAGGACATTAAGCCAAGCTTCTTGGTTAGTCTCATCAAAACAAGTTAATTCTCTTGTTTTTCACAGATCTGTTTTAACTGCTGTCTCTCTCTAAGCAGTGAGACAGTATGCTGAGTTTATGTAAAATATTTTCCATGAATAAGCACAGAGGCACGAGGCTGAGATCCAAAGCACATGCAGGCAATTAGTGAAATCTTTTATGGAGAATTAATATTGAAAATTATGATGATGATTATTATTAATATCGACTTCTGGTAGAATATTGAAACAGGCCTAGATGTAGATGGCAAATTCATATGGCTGCCATACAAAATGGCAGTAGAAAAACAACATGGTAATTTGATGCTGCACACAGAGAAGTTGTATCAGAGGGGAAAGAGAGAGCTGCAGGAAAGTGCCAGTGTAAACACTACCTGGAATTCCCTTTTTAGATTGCTGGCCAGGATGCATTGCCAGATAAGTGACACCCAAAGAGCAGCAAAATTCCAGGGACATGTTCAAGGTAAGACTACAGTCTTGAGAAGAATGACCAAAGAGAAATGTATTTTAAGTACATAGATTTTAATGCCAAAGAAATGCAAGGATAACAATTAGAGAACTTTTGGAACTTCTTGGTATCGGGGGCACTTGGTGTGCTTGTTGACCTTGCATACATTTTTCTCAGCCTCTATCATTTAGACTAGCAGCTAGATGTGATCTGATTGCAGTGAGCTATCTCAGGACACTTGTCACCTCTGGCACTTGCAATTAGCCTCATCAAAATGTTGGAACTCTAGGCTGTTGAGGATGTGGCTGCAGGCAGAGGGGAGTCGTAACAGGCACCATTGGAGCCTGTCTGAGTCAGGGAAGCTGGCAAGGCAGCTTGCACCAGAGGAAACCCTTGTTCCTTGGGTGCCCCTTGTTCCTTGGGTGCCCCTTGTTCTTTGGGTGCCCCCTGTTCCTTGGGTGCCCCCTGTTCCTTGGGTGTCTCATTCAGGAGAGACAGGGCCAACTTGCTGCTCAGGCAGTGTAGTAAGCAGCCAGCAGTAGCAGAGCCAACAGCTTTGCCTATGCCAAAGGGCACAAGGACTGTTTGTAAGAGGAGAGCCTGCTGCATAAACAGCAAATTCCTGCCTCCTTCCCCTCCTCCTCTTCCTCCTCCTCTTCTGTTTCGTGGCTGAGAAAGGGGTGAGAGTTTGCCAAAAGACAAGCAGCACTAAATTCCTGTTTTACAGACACCTCAGAAAAGGTCCACTGCTCTATCTCAGTTTGACTCTCATACCCCAAGGTCTCTTCAAGTGCCCATTAGCTGCCTTTTAAGTCCTTTCACTCCCCTGCTGTGCTGAGCCACCTTAGTCTTTTCCCTCCTTACAGTACAGTCCCTGAGACAAGTCAGTTCTCCCTGTATAGTAAGTTGCTTTGAGGGATTTAGTTTTGCCACCCAAAAGACAGGTGATTAGTCACATGAGGCTGATTTTTTACTGCCCCAAAGGGACATCCTAGCTTAGATAGACAGGTTGATATGGTAACTTTCACAGGATGAATGTGAGCCCCAGACTAGGTCTGCATCAGCCAGCAGAATATCTCAGGGTGTGCAAGGCTGTAGACCAAAGCAATTGGGAGTCCCTCATGCACATGCCTCATACATTTTGGGAGTTTTTACTCAGCTAGATTTCTTCTGATAGTCTGGAGTTTAAGTACCCAGTAAAATTTGAAGTGTCACAGGTCTGCTTTATGCCTGCATCTTCTGATTTAGCTCTGTCTGGAAGAAAACCTTCCTGTGCATTCTGAGGCAGCTCCACATTGTAACCCAAACCATGGAAAGTGGGGAAGATTTGAATTAAAACTCTGCTGTAGGTGCACTCTGAAAGGATTTCCAAATATTCTTAAGAGCCACTTGTAGGAGATTTGGTTTTCAAAAGTCTTTGCAAAGAGCAAATTAATTGCATCCATCAGTTTGCTCTTATCTATCATTGTATTAATTCTTTCTAAGAATTGTAATAGGATAGACATGTTTACTATTACAGAAGCTGAATTGTTTAATTCTTATCATTTTATATTAATCTGTGGTGCTTTTCAACTCTCTATTCAATTATGTTCTCATCTGTTTTTCTTTGCACTGAAATAGGACTATAAACAGAGCCCACAAACATACTTATAATATTGACTGTGTAAAGCATCTCATCTAAATCTATCAAGTGAATGAAGGTTGTTTTATGGGAGGAATTTTGAAAGATCTTTGCCCAATTTTCTGCCTTTCAAATGTTTGTACCAGTTGGAACAGTGAACATGTCTCTGAATAGATGGTGAGTAAAATCTTCACATTCAATGAGTCTAGGAGATCAGATACTAGATCAGACACCATGTCTGGGAGATTATCTTAGAGGCCTTTCTTGGTCTAAGTGTAATTGTCATGGCTCAGTGGGACAACAGGGAGCATAAACAGAGGAAAACAGAGGATTTCCTGTGAATATGTAAGAGGTAGTGGTGGGCATTGATAGGAGTCAATAGAAGAATGAGCCAGGGTCTGCTGCTGAGAAATGTAATGTTTGCATGTCTCTTGTATGGGCTGAAACTAAGGAGGGAGAAGGGTCCTAGGAACTGTACTGTGAGAAAAAGAAAGACTAAAACTCTGAAGAAAGGACTTCTCTTGAATCTTAGGTTCACACATTCTGATCAGCTTTGCAGCTTGTTATTTTTCACCCTTTCTTTGACTCCCAGCGATCATGTTCAGGTAAACAATGCTGCTTCTCAGAAAGTTGAGAGTTCCCAGGATATCCCTTTTCAGCAGCCAGAAGCTGGCAGTGCAGGGCCCTTCTGTGTGTGCACGAAGACTGCAGGTCTGTGAGCTCCTGCTGGGGCAGTGCCTGGCCTGTCTGCCCTGTTGCACTGGGGGACCCTGACTGCAGAACAGCTCAAAGGCATCTTTGGATGTTTGGATCTTTGGAGAACCTTTTTTTTTTTTTTAAAGGAAGTTATAATTGTGAACATGAGAATAATAGCAGGAAAAATAATCTTGTCCTTTCCATGTAGAGGTGCCATGCAATACAACAAAGGAATGCTGGCACTGAGTTAAATCTGAACTACTGAGCTCTAAGTAGATGTGCAGGAAAAGATAGCACAAAATAGGCCAGAGAAAGAAACATAGTTAATTCACATGCATTTGTCATGGGGAGAGCTAATGAATTTTGATTTTTTTAGGTCTGGTGCAGCCAAATTTTGGAAGAAATCAGGATCATTCATACTTGCTCTCTATCAGCAGAAATGCTCATCTGATAGGATATGATCTCTGTTTGTCATCTGCAATGCACGATGGAATCCTTTTGAGTCATGTTTTAAAAAATATTAATGAAAGCAAGAAGACAACTGGAAAAATTGCAAAGAGAAAGTGCCAAAACAAATGAAGTAACTTTCTTTAGAAAAATTCTGAAGCAAGGCTTCAAGTGCAATTTAGGACATCACATAGAGGAAATAAGATACAGGACAGAAGATAAGCTTTCTTCTGGAGCTTGAAATTAAATTGTGAATCAGCAAGGTACAGAAATATAATGCAAATATTTCAGACAGGAGGTGCTGCAACTAAGTCCCTGTGAATATTACATAGCTAATTACTTTTATGTTTTCTGGATGAACCTAATTTTAGGTCTTTTTTAATAGATTCACAAATAATCTTCTGGTACCAGTATTAGCAGTTTAAAGTATCTTTTGTTATTAAAGTTGGGAATCAATTGCTGTTTGCCAAGCAAGTTTTGATTTCTGAAAGGCATATCTTATTTATTCATAAAATTCTGTCTTAATTAGGATTTAAGGTGACTTTTTTTTCTCATACAAAAATGTCAAACAATGAAAGGTAAAATATAGATGCTCTTTTTTTTTCTGAAATATAAGCCTTTGATTTTTATGAAAGGTACTGGTGTGTGAGGATGCAGAATATCTCACGTCAGAGAAGAGGTTGGAACTAAGATAAAATTGGGGATTGATTGAAGGGCATTGATAAAATGTAACCATTTCCATGACACAGAGTTCAAATGACTTTCTATTACTGATTGTTTGAAACAAGAAATATACACAAAGGGATGGAGAATGCAAACACAATAAGCTTTGCCAAAAACAAAGCAAGCTCTTGCTGAATTAGTCTATTAATTTCTCTGCCTATGAAAAATATATCAGGCTTCATTCCAAAATACTCCATTGTCATTCTGAGAAAAACAACTCCAGACAACCTTGGAATATCTAAACCAGTTTGAAATGAATCAGTTAGCATTCCCATTTTTGAACAGTTCACAAAAATGTTGACAATCACTAAAGATTCTTCTAACAAGTTTCAGATTTGATGAATTTGGGTCTTTACAGAGTTTTGGACTTACAGATTGAAGCCTGTTTCTCTTTTTGCAGCTATCCAAATTGTCTGCTGCCATTGTCCCTGCAGCTCTCTTACAGGGAGAAGGGTACAAAGTGCAAAATTGAGGGAAAATCAGACAAGGTAACTTCTGCAAGGCTGCAGGGGAGGCATCCATGAGCTGATAGCCTAAGCATCACTCTGTTGTAATAATTTGTGCATTAATCAATGCTGAATAAAAATAGTCAAAATAAAATCCATGCTATCGTGAAAGTTTAAATAGAGCTTTTAATAACCTGTTTTTAGCCCTCACTCAGCTGAGAGCCTGGGTGCAGCAACTCAGGGTGTGCATGTGCACCCTTCTGGGATGCTTTTTCACCAGGTGCAGGTGGTGCATTGTGGATTTTGGGGTGCAGCACGGTTCCTCATGAAGTGACAGCATCCACATCTCCCTCTGCAGGTGTCCACAAGTATCTGGGCTCCCAGGAGAGGAGAGCTTGTGATCCACACAGCACTGTATGTGTGTGTGCATGAATGTGTACCTAGCTGTGTGTACATAATAATAGTCCTTCTTGGGATTATTCGTGTTTTATTTAGAAACTTGTGGGCATTTAGAAATTTTTGAGCATTTCGTGGTATATGATATTATGGTTTATCTGTTTTGTTATTGATATTGATCATGATTGCCAGTTAATGATGGCATTAAAAAACCACTTTGATTAGTTAAGCTGTGTGCAGTGAACAGATTTTCCCTGGGACAGGAGAAGAGAGGAGAAATCTCTTCTATTTCAGGAATAGGAGAGAAAGCAGATTGCCAAAAAGAGTGGATAAGCAGCCTTACATTAGCAAGACAAATGGAGTGGCAGAGGTGGATTCAGGGGCTACACAGAAGAAAAAAATCTAACCAAGATAGATCATGTTTATGGTAGGAAAATTAAGTTGAAGAGTGAGACTGGAGAACTTTTGGGCACACCCTGCAGAAGCATTTTCTCACACATATTGGTGAGGGGTCTGAGCAGTGGAAGTGAAGGTGAAAACAGAAACTTTCCTGGGCCAGGGGAACAGTCAGTATGAGCTGCAGTTGAAGGCATTGAGAAGATACAGCATGAACAGCCTGACAAGATTCATGGAACTGAAGTTTCCAGCTGAGGTAATGAAGAGATAGAAAGAGCAAAGTCTGGGACTTAGTAAGGAAAGGACTACAGGGAGATGCCCTGGTAAATTATAAAAAAGGGCAGGGACAGAAAGGCTCATTTCAGAAGTGGAGGTGAATCCACTGCTGCTTCTCATGGCTTTGGAGAGAACAAATAGTCCAGGTGTAGACCTGAGCAGTAAGAGCTAGGTTGCTCTAAAAAGAAGGAGCATGACTCTTCCATATCCTGTGACTATATCTGTACCACTGCTGCAGCACTTGTCTCTGTATGCAAATCTCTGGCAACAAGACTAGAAACTGAACCTTGAAAGAATTACAAAACCTTGCTAATTTTCAGGAAAAATAGGGAATAAGTGGCATCACTAAGATAATACCAATAAAAAAACCCTACCACTTTTTACAGTCATACAATTTATGGGATTCTATATTTATGTGGTGATGTTGTTTATTATACTTACATAGTAGCTACTTCCTCTTCAAAATTGCTCACTTTTAATAATCTCCATGGATTGTTGGCTACATTGAAATGTTACATTCTTGAATATTTTTTAACTTCATCCAACTTTACTAATGGCAGGTAAAATCTTTTTCTTTATGTTGTTGGTTTGCAGTCAGATTCTCAATCATTTTCACATCATTCAATATCAAAGCCCCTTTTCTTGTATTTTAACTTTGATCAAGTTTAGCAGTATGAAAACATAAGTGTGAATATTGAAATGATTTATATGCAGAGTTTTTATATATATATAGCTTTAAGTTATGAGGAAGTTTATGCAGAAAATTTTTGAGGGAAAATATAATATTGTGATATTTTTACATAAAGTGTAATTGGGGAAGTTATGATTAGATAGGTAAAATAACAGCTTTTATTAAATGAGTGGGCTCTTGCTTTCACATATACTTAAAAATCTAATGTCAAACTGACAGTAACTTAAGGAATGTTGGAAGAAGTTTGTTCAGCATGACTTTTGGCACCTTTTGTTCCTTGTCTGATACTTGAGCTGAACACTTTTTTTCCTTTAACAGTTTTATGAAAAGTTTGTTAACTTTTATAGCTCTTCCTGTCCTATCATAAATTAAAAGGCTTAGGGAGGAGTTGCTCCCTCGAGTTACTTCTAAGTTCTGAAAGTTTTGGCACAACCAACTTTTAATGTTCAGTAACTTTCTAAAGAGTACAAGCTTTCTGAGAGACCTGCAACAGCTTCATCCTGTAACTTTGGGATTGCATTTACTGTTCCAAAGAGGAGTGGCCTTTCAATTTGGCACAGAGACAGTGTGGTCTGATCGGTGCTGTCAAGTGTTTGCTGCTCACAAGTTATTGGGATGAGGAGGTAGCCAAGAAAAGTTGCTATGGTAAAGGATTGTTTTGACTTTAAAAAAATAGGGAGGAGGGCAGCACAGACCTACCACCAAGAATGACTCTGTTGTGATGTTGTATTATGAATCAAAATAATGTAAATACTGTGTTAGTAAAATGACACTTCTGAAGGCAGTGGTGATGTGGGGCTGAAACAAATTGAGGTAAAAAGAAGTGAAGGAATTGCCTTGGGAATTAATAAAGACAAGATGGAAGATTTCATTTTTAGATCAGATCTAGAATTAATTTTCAATTGGTAATGACTAAGCTGTATCATAGGAATGGTAGTAGTTGAAAAGGGAGACCAAACTTTGGGGAAAAACCTAATGAAAATGTGACTAATTATTACATGGGTTTTGAGCCCCCCAAAGTATTTTCTATGGCAATTTCAAGGCTTCATCCAGTGCATTATTTAAATTATTTTTCAGGTAAACCAGATTGGCTTCATCCTAACATTGTAAATTTCTCACATGGTTAATGAAGCCATTGTTTTTGGGGTGGCTGGTCCCCTTCCCCCCACTCAGATTCATATAACAATGGTCAGATATGCAAACCATCCTGTCACCCCCTTTAATTCAGTGATGCTTGTGAACTTTACTGGATTGGAGAGTGCTCCTTGTTTCAAAAGTCTTTCCTCATGGGGTGGGGGATCATGTTTGATAGACTGAGTGCTGGGAGATCTGTGCACACCAGTGTTCATCCAATTTGCTGTCAGCACCTTACAGTTCTTCACATCCCTATCAGATGCTGTGCTTCCAGACAAGAAAATACATTGAAGCTTTGCTATTTCTTTTCCTTTTTTTTTGTTTCCTTTTTTTTTTTTTTACCAAACTGTGCCAGCCCTCAACAGAGAGAGTGAGGGAGTGGAGGGAGAGGTTTGTACCTTGGCTGGCACAGTGCAGGTAGTCCAGTGGGGATCAATTCCCAGGTGACACTGCAAGGAATGGACATTATGCCACATAATGGAGTGTGGGAATGAGAAAGGAAGCATCCAAGGCAGTGGAGGTTGGGCACTGGGGTACACAGCACTTATGAGGACAGGCCCAGCTCTAGAAAGGGCCAGAACTTGTGATGGATCTTCCACCTGTCAGCTGGAGGAGGAGGGGAATTGGAACAAGAGTTTGAGCAGTGAACACAAGAGAAGTCTTTAACTGCCAAGAGTGTAATGTTTATTGTGATCACTGCTGTAGGGCAGCTTAGACCAGTATCTACACAGCTGAGCAAGACATAAATAAATTACCAGTAATACCCTGCTCTTACACTGTGCTCTCCACCCATAGGTTTCAAACTTCTTTCCAAAGAAGCCTGACATTATTATTCATACTTTTCTGAGGGGGAAGCTGTGCTGGAAGACAAGGGAATGACTTCTCCATGGTTACCCAGCAAAGCAGTGATACACCTGGGACAAGGACACAGTTCTCCCAAATGCCAGTCTGAAACTATGCACATGAGAAACCTGCCTTTCCATATGTGCTGGTGTCCTGTTCTCTAGAAAGGATTTTCCTGGTACTAAGAATGTGATTCTTAATATTTCAAGGTAAATAATAAAAAATCCTCCTAATCTAATAACTAGCATAGGCAGATTTCATGCTTGAGCATAGAATTAAACTAAACATCTTTACAGTTCTTAAGAACTTGACCAATAAAGAGGGATATATTTTGCCTTTTCATTCTGTGCATCCATGTGAGTCTAACAACATCTGTAGGAGATCACTGATAGCCTGTGATCTGCCCTTTTACCTTTGCAGATAGTTTACTGTTTTGATTTTAACTAAATTGTTTGATGAGTGATACAGGATTGTTGTTTTCAGTAAATTTTTAAGGGTGATATTGCAGGCTCAAAAGCTCAAACCCATCCTCTTTCAATGGAACAGCAAAATTTGTGGCTAACTAGTAGGTTACAGCCTTTATTTTTCCAGTGGGCTAAAACCACATCCACAAAGGCCACTCCTTCTGAGTGTCAAAATGCCTCTGGCTGCATCTCCGGGCCGTAGAGAATTGTATAAGTATAGGGCTGTGCACCAAGGCAGCCAGACATGAAAAAACTATGGAAAATTTGCAATGAAACATTCCTGGAGTCATCCTCTTAGCAGAAATTATGTGCAACAAAAGGGCAGTTGATGTTAATAATTCATTTAGCTCTAGAAAGGACTTACTATGTTTCCCTTGATTGAAATGATAGCTAAATGATGTCTGTCCAAGATTTTGTGTGCCCAGTGGGGAAGGTGTAGCCTTGATCTGCCCAGAACCTGTAGTAAATCCATGACTGCCTTAACACATCATTAACAGAACAGTTTAATACATACAGTATTAAAACTATCAGATCCTTTGAAAGTCATCCAAACAACACAGGAACTCATTTCCAGAACTGACTTCTACCTCTTTATAGTTGCCCTCCTAGTTGTCTCCAAAAACTATGTGGTGAGAGAAAGTCCTGAATTCTTACCTTTTTGCCTGAAATATGGAGCAAATTCCCAAGCTACTCTGCATGTCTTAATTTGAAGCTGATATAGTCTGTTCTTTTTTTCTCTAGCCCAGGTGTTGTTTCAGCATCTTTATGCACTTGTCACACGTGCAGTCCAAGGTGCAGAGAAAAATCTTCTTGCACCTTTGGGCTGTGCCTCAGCTGTTCTATTTGGAGCTTTCCATGGGCTCAGCACTGATCAGTGGTTGAAGACAGAACAGGGTTAAGAACTGGGGAGGGGGGAGCTGCAGGAAATATTCTCCAGGAGCCCTCAGAAATGTGAGCAGGCAGGGTATAGTCTACATTCCTGGGGCAAGGAGAAGGCACAAGTTCTGTCAGTGATGAGGCTGGGGAGCAGCCCCACCACCAGATGTGCCAGGGGGTGGATGGATTATTGTTGCCCAAGAGTGCTGGCAGCCAGTGCTGGGCCAGGGCTGGTGTTTCTGCAGCCTTCTCTTTCTCAGCATCCCTGACTCCTCCAGTCTCTTACACAGTGTCTGTCAGCAGCTGTGCCTGCATGCACAAAGGATGGAGCTGAATGCAGCTGGTGGCAGCAGCTTGAATGGGAATAAATTATACCTGTGTGAGGAGCCTATGAGTTGCTGCCAGATCACTGGTTCTGTTTTCCTTGTCCATCTTCATTTTGCAAAATGGTAGGTGAGGACCTGAACTGAAAAGCTATTAAGAATCAAGCTCTTTAATGTTTTTTTGGCCACACATCTAGAGAGAGAGAAAATTCTTTACTGAGGAATTTCATCCGAAACCTGGAAAATGGCTTGCCAAAACACAAATGAAATGAGCACTCTGTGTCAGTCTTTAGGAAACACTGCATTTAGTTTTATTTTAGAAGCAGCTGGTTATTGCTGGATGGTGACAAGGCAGAGGACAGCAGTGGAGGGGTCACCCTTCCACAGAGCTGTTTACCAGGTTCTGATCTAAAGGCAATCCTGAAAAATAAATGGAAAGGGGTGCAGTCTGTGTGAATTCAGAGATGACCTAGCACACAGTTTACAGATGCTTAAAAGAGGAGAATTCAGTGTGTGTGGGATGCTGGAGAGTTGCCCTGTGTTTGGATATGCAAAATAAAGATCTGTTTTGTAAAGGAGCTGAGCACCTGGAACTTTCTTCTGGCTTTAGCCTGCTAGTCAGATAAAACAGATAAATGCTAATCTAATCAATCTATTAAATAATTATTTTTCAATGAAATAGAGACTAAAAAAAAATCTCAGTAACAAAGCTCTCCAGTCAATACCTTTGCATAAGTAGTGTGTGGGTACAGAATGCTAAATTGAGGCTACACTGATATTTGTGTATATACAGAATATACACACACATACATGCCTTCTCCCACCCATATCTATACTAGAAAAGAAAGGAGAGCTGATGAATGAGCCAAGAAAAACATTTATTTTGGATGATACCTTTTTAGAACTGACTTCTCTGCAGAATTTAAAAAATGTGTTTGAAATTAGAGAGGACTGTTTATAGAGGATATAAAAAAGTAGATGGAAGAAGAAATCACTTAGAGAAATGCTAATCTCCTCCTCCACAAACTGCCCTTTGCTATGACCCTGACCTTTACTTCTGTCGGTTGAAAAGATCCTTAAATATTTGTTGTGATATTTTGGGCACAGACAGGTACAGATAGAGCTATATGCTGGCCACTCTGACTCATTTCTTCCCTACAGATGAAGGTGTAAGGAAAAATCTATCTAAACATGCATACAGACACATTATTTTTCATGCACTAAGGCATCTGTGTTTAAATTAAAAGAGTCCCTCAAAGTTGTTCATTTTTATTAGTGCAACACCGGGCTCTGAAACACGAAATAAGTAAGTAGTGATTTCAGTAATCATCATATTCTTAGTGCTTAATTAGTTAACTTTGACAGTGTGTGTGCTCTCATGGACACCCTCCTTGGTGAGCCTTCCTTCAGTTGCAATCCCCAGGATGTGTTTCACACACAGGAGAAACTGTGCAACTGTGAACACACTTTCTGCTTTCATTAATGCTGATTGTTACCCTGCCTGCCATGTGTTACCATGTCCTGTGCTGCAACTACAGCCATCTACTTAATACAGTGGCCAGTGGGAGAGGGGGAGACTTTCTCTCTCAGTGGCACAGTCAAATGCAGCAGCTGTTTTAGGGATAAAACACACACACAACTAGTTCTGGTCTAGTGGCTTTTGTTCACTAAACACTCACTGTAAGCTCCCATAAGCAAAGAATGAATTTCACATTCTTGGCATTATAGCTGAAGGTCTCTTGTTGATTTTTTTGGAGAGTGAGTTTCTGTCATTCACTCCAAGTTTTTATTATATGAACATCAAACAATATATGTGTTCATTGTGTTCCTTAAGCTTAGCTTCTGAAAGACTTTGGAATCTGTCCCTCTTTCCTTTGAGATAATCTCAGGATGTAACCAAAACTCTTTTAAAAGAGTGAGAAGGTAACTTGGAAAGGATACATTGGCCAAGTCCAGTGCATACTGGCTGCTACCCCTTTGTGAATAAGGCTCCTTTCAGAAGTGTTGCTGTTTGTACACCTGAAACTGCTGCTTATCTGTGCAAAAGTTACCCACTCTGTTTAAACAGTGATGGAAAACAGAAAATCAATGGGATATCCTGTACAGAACACCAGGGGATTTTTTCAGTGTTATCAAGTTCATGTCATATCAGCAATTTGAAATTACTGGTGAGCCAATAGCACTTATTTTAGGAGGAATGATCCCTGCTCCATTCTTTGATAATTTTTGATATGATTATTTGGGTTACCGTACAGCCACATTATACTTTGTTTAATTGTTTCTTTCCTTAAGTTCAGGCTTAGGTTGCAGTATTTCAAACCTACTTTGCGTGACCAGAAATGACCCATCACACATGTGACACGTGTGACAAAACAACCAAAAGACAAACTTGTACTCGCAATTTTATAAACCCTTAAGAAGTGATTGTAACCTCCTCCTAATTCATTGCGTTTCTGCAGTTAAAAATCTTAGAAGATGGGTTTCATAAGGTAATTTAAAGCTGAAATGTGCCTTGTCTTTTGTGTGTCACACCGAGGAATGTACTATCTCCTAAAAATTAATTTATCTTGCTTCTTGGAATGGCTTTGCAGCTATGCTGCAGAGATAACATAACAGTGTCAAACACACCTTCTATCTTCAAAAGAAAGCAAGCAAACAGCTGGGAGTGATTCCCCAAACCGTCATTCCTCGTGCAGGGCTTAGAAAGTCACAAGTGCAGGTGCTACTATATCTCTCACATCCAGGGCTGCCCTACATATGTGGGACAATTGACTTCCTTACAACTGGAAAACAGGAGCTTCTGCAGTCTTGTGCTTCTTTGTAATCAGTGTAAGCTCAGGATCTCAGAACAAGCTGATATTTTCCACGGCAAAAATGTGGATTTATGATGCATATTACCATTTTTTGTCCTTTTTACACAGAAAATCCCTCCCTTTTCCTACATCTCTATATCCTCCTCAAGCCAAGCTGACTAGAAACAGTCTGTATTAATATCTTAGAACACACACACTCTCTCAAGTGATAAGATCTTGGTCAGAGATATTGACTGTTGATTAGTTAGTGCTCTTGAGGTCTCATATTTAAAGGACACATGTTGATATTTTGAACATTTTTTAGTAGATTCTGGTGTTTTATAAATGAAACTAATAATTTAAAAATCTGAGGTTCAGTAATATAAAATACAGCATGCTGAAAAATCCACATGCTGTGATTTTACCAGGAGAGAAAACTTACTTTTACTCTAGAGAGTACAGAGATTTCTCACAGTTCAAATAATAGAAAAAAAGAAGAGTTCTTTACTGGCATTTTTAGGTCATGTTTCCATACATACTGAAATATTCTCTTTTATTCCAGAGTTGTTCCAGATTGAATTATTTTCATATTTCTTCCAGCAAATTCTTTAATGGAGTTTTGAACTCTCATTAGAGCGATGATTTATTTTCTCCTTTCGGTTGTGTAAAGCTGCTGGAGCTGGGTGGCTGTATTGGGAGCTAACTGGGTGGCAGATATACAGAGGTATAATTAATACATACCAAATGCACATCCACTGTAAGAATTATATTTGCACTTAACCTAATATGTATTCATAGCACAAGTGAGGGGATGACTCCTTACTCTTTCACCTTCAGAGTTTAAAGTAATAAAATTCACTGTGCAGGGAAAGGACAACAGTGAATATAGAACTCAGTAACATAAATGAAGGAGAATCTGCTTTCTTTTCTGCACATAAAATGTTGGGATTTTTTTCCAATAAAAAAGAAGGTGGCCTGTATTACAAGTGCTGCTATGTGTGGCTGCAGCAGCTTTCCAAGTGAGTCATCAGCTGTGTTTGGATCCAGACTTTCAATTTCACTGCACAGACACCACTGACTTAAAGGAAAGGATTTCCTACATTAGCTGGCAGAAACAGTAGGTTTTTACAGTCTAAGGATCATCTACTTGAGAGAAAGAACTAACACTGAGTTGCAACTTCAGGAATTGCTTCACAGCTACATTTGACAGAACCAGTCCTGAGATGCTGTGGCTGCTTGGCTCAAGGGAGAAATGGATGGGTTGGTTTCACCTCTTGCTCTGCAAAAGACACAGCCTCTGGCTCTCCATTAGCTCCTTGATAATAAATGGTGCAAAGTGCATGGCATCCCCACAGGAAGCTGAAATACCCACACAATTCAGGATCCCCTGTGTCAGGTCCAGTATCAGGTGCTACCTGGACCTGAAATACAGAGTAAAAGGATTTTTCCCCTATCCACAGAATTATGTATCTGGATGTCAATGGGTATGTCATTAGATGCCTATCTGCATTTTCCAACAGCTTTTAGTTTAAAGAAGTCTGTATTTCAACATCTTTTTTGCCTGTGAAGAAAATTTAGAATAAAGATAAACCAAGACTAACCATTACAGAATGATTTTAGTACTTCTGTATAAATACTGAAATAGAAGCAAATTTGATCAGTTTCTTTTGACAAATATTGTAAAGGATGATCCTGACTTAGTTAAAAATAATATCAAAACTGTTTTGAAAAAGAAGCCCATGTGGGTTTAGGCAAGACTTTTTTTTTCCATTTATACTGGTTATTGTGTAAGTGATTTTCTGTATGAAAAATCCATCTGGAACAAAAGATTGACATAAGTGAAGATGTCAGTCTTTTAATATGAAGATGTCAGATGGCGAAAAAACCCAAGCCACTTTCTGAACAATTTTATTGAGCTTGGAACTGTTCTGTTCATCTCAGTGGAGTTTTAGTAATTTCATGTTAATTTTGCTCATTTTTTCTTCCCTGTAAGAAAGGGCAGGATGAGGATCTGCACAATTTGTTGTGACTGATATCTCATTTTGGCTGTCAGTCAGCAATGGGCTTTGTTCCTGGAGGAGGTGAGCTGTGGGGAGGCAGAATGCCCACAGGTACCCCCTGATCCTGGGCAGAGCTTGGCTGTCCTTTGCAAGCCCAGGGGCTCTCAGGTGTCTCCTGAGATAACTGCAGTGAAATCTGGTCCCACATTGTCAGTAGATGGACTCAAAATGACCCCTAGCAGACAGGTACAATTTTTTGTTCACTGGTCCTTGCCATGTTCCTTGCTGATAGCCAGGGTCAGCACATGTTCTCCTGCAATGTACTGTGCAAACATAAAATTGCACAGTTAAATAGTGAAAAGCCAGGGTGAGAGCAGAGTGATACCTTCACTCAAATACCATTACCCCAGAGTTTTAGCTGTTTCTTCATGGGTCTTAACCAAACTTGGCTCAGATGGATTGAAGGCACATTTCCCTTTGCATGGAAGTCTCACTGAGCTTCCTGTGAACCAGGCTGATCAATCTCATTTAATTTATGCCTGTTTCCTTTGGGGATACCTGTCAGAGTCTGGGAGGGGAGAGTCCAGCTGTGCCTGTGGGGTTTGTAGCCTCACATCAGTTCTGTAGGAAGGTGTTTTTCACAGCTGCCTCTGACTTGCTTTACGAATTCAGAGTCACACGAGTTATTAAAAACTTCCCTGCAAAATACAAGTCTTAGCTGCTGGACAGAAATAAGTGTTCCTATGTCCATTTCTGGGATATTCCTCCTGAGAGATTTGTGTGGTGACAAGAACACTTTTTCTCAGCTGCAAATGCAATCCACTTTTTAAGTAAGAGGCTTTTATAATCTTGGGCTAGGGACAAATTCATCAGAAAGCTAGAATTATTTTTGATTCTTATTATTATCCTTTTACATATTGTAACTATGTTGATTTTCCTTTTCTTTTGAGAGGCTGAAAAAATAGAAAAAACCCACTCTTCACTTTTTAATAGTGTTTGAATGGATAGATACTTCAGACTCTAACTGTGCTATTATTGTCATGTATCACAGACTATTTTTATTCAAAATAAAACAATACTTATGCAAGCAGAATTCCCCCACATTATCACAGCTTTAGAGAGTGATTTGGTGAATTTTAAGGGACCATTTTAGGCTAGTAGACTGGATGAATATGTGGTCTGACACAGCTTGGTCATTTTGATGTCCTAAAATGACTAAAATGACTGGGGGAACATGTCCACTCTAAACCTTAAAATACAGACTGTTTTCCCCACACCAAGAAGTATCAAATCTGTGGTATCAAAGCACTGTGATTTATCTGCTGCATGTTCTGCTCTGTGCTGGGGAAATGAGGACGTGCACTGGTCCTGTACCCACTCTGAGCAGTGCCCATGCACACCAGGAGCTGCAATCTGACATCTCTGCTCCCTGCATTGCAACACAGGCACTCCACACAAGCTTGTTTTCAGAAAACATTAGGCCATATGTCATACACTGATAAGACTTTTCCACATGGTTAGAAATGAAAGGGCTGTTCTGCCTCCTTGTCACAGAATTTAATTAACTTACACATCTGTGTCCACAGAACCAGTTTGGCCACTCAGTTGGTTAGTTGCTAGTTCAAAACCCACACAGAGGTTTGCAACCCAGTGTAGGCTTGCCATGAGCCAGTATCTCTAGCATGCAGAGATTCCAAGCTGTTTGAAGAAAAAAATGCTCTTTTTTTTTTTCCCAACAATATATTACTGAGGTGAAAACACAAAGTTATACAAACCACGCAGCAATTTTATTGTAAAGAAGTTCTTAGATGAGCATCCTATGGTCTGCATGTGCCTACAAAGGGGTATGTTAATGGAAAATATATTAGCAATGCACACAAAATACCTGCAAACAAAATTAACTCTCAATGTGAAACATTAGGAAAATTAAAAAATCAGAACACATTTTAAAATCTGAAGGTGTCTCCTGGTGCTTCTTCCAAACAGCGAAATAAAATTATTAAGAGAACCACAAGAAGGGGGGTTTATTGTTATTATTACTTTTTCTTTATTAATAAACATCAGTAAACTGATAAAAAAGAAAATCTACATGTATGAGAAATATCCAGCTACAGCCTTGAGTGACATGAGAGCTGCAGGAAGGTGTGTGGATGTTAGAGATGATGAGAAATAAGAGGGAACAGAGCTGCTGTTGCTGCTTTAGAACCCCACTCAAGGGCTGCATGTCCATGTGAGGGCATCTCCTCCTCTGCTGCTGCTCCCCAGGAGGGTGGAAATCATGGGCTGAATGGTTTAGGGAGAGCCTTGACCTCTTTCTCAGCAGAGGTGACTTCCCTGTGGCCTTTTTGTTTGGTGAATCAGTTGTTTGAATTACTTAGCAAAAGTGTGAAGTATCACTGCCAGGGCAAGAATTGCTCTGATTGACTTTGCCTTTGGCTCTCACTGGAGCTCTCTCCTTTCTCTTCCTCTACAAGGCTGTGTTGGGTTCTGCAGAGGGATGGAGGTTGCAGCAAGTGAAAATAAATGGTGGGAAGTAAACTTTTTGGGGTATTTTGTCCCTGCTCAGCACTTCTGGTAGGTGAGATCTACCTCACTCCCAGCCTGGAGTGACTCTGTATTTCCAGTGACTTCCACTGGTGTAAAACAAGTTACTCCTGGCTGTTTATACCTCTGCACAGATGGTGAAAGACTTATTAGGTTCTGAGTATTTTAAATTCAGAACAGAGCATTTTACATGTCTGCAGTGAGAGGTCATCCTTCATTCACATATGAGTTCATGCTTTGTCCATACAAAGGTAGTTTATGAATCTTGTCATTTGACACTTGCCATTGAGACACATAACTCCTAAAATTTATTATTTCCACAAAGCCATAAAGCAGCAATTAGCTCAAAAGAAAAAGAGTTATTTCTATTTAAGCATAAAGAGGAAGAAAATATACCTGAAAAAGTTTCGTATTTTAACTTCTGAGAAGTCTGAGGTTTATCAGGGGTGATTTGGCCTTAAGATTTAAAGTCTAAAATACTGGGAAAAATAAAAATATTATTTTGGCAAAATACTCTGCCTTTCCTATTTTCTCACAGCCATGTATTGTTAACTTTTGCTTTACTGAAATCTCAATTATGGAATTTATTCTATCTAACAATAAATTTAACAAGTAGGTCAGCCCTTTTTCACATCTTATTGCTTACTTCTATATCCTAGGCAATTGTGTAGGTATTTTAGAATGTTCAACTGGACATAAATTATCCTGGAGAACATTCATGGTTGTTTAGGGGTGTGCACTGGAGCCAAAGCAGTACTGCTATGGAAAATCATCTAAACAGTGATGCCTCAAACTTGTAAGTCTCCATAGCAACTTAAAAAAAATAATGACAGCTGTACCAAGAAATTTGCTAATAGAAAGCCTTAACACATTTGTCTAGACTCAGTCATACTTCATACTCATTATAACCTGCACAAGGAGTGTAAGAAAATGAAATGTAGAGAAAGAAATAGGGAATATCTGCTTTTCCTGGAATTTCACACTGGCTTCATTTAAGTTACCTGGCCTTGTCTATGGCAAATATAACCATAAGAGTGAAATTTAAAAATATTTAATAACATAGATTAATTGCAACTCGTTTGATTCTAATGTATACAGAATTTCATTTATTATGTGCTGTATACACAGTGGAAATTCCTCAATAATTAGCATAAAGCTAGATGTTCTGAAAACAAATAGGAAGATTCCCATGTTGATAATGTTAAAATTATTGGCTGTAACAGTCTGTGTGGAGAAGATTGAATGTAAAATGCAGCAGTATGAGAGAGATTGTGTTTTAAAATGGCCTTGCTCAAGTTCAAATTACAGGCCATGGATAAAAACAGAGAAGGATTCTGTAGGATCAAAGCACAAGAGAGTTTTTTAGCTTTGGTCTGCTGGAAATGCACAAACACACTAGAGAATAAGAAAATTGGCTGTGCAACCATTGAGCTACAATATGTAGCAAGAACAAATATTTTTATGGGTTGGCATCAGTTCGAAAGACGTGATAGAAGTTGGTGATTTTAAGGCAGTCTTTGATTTTTTAAAATCTTATATATAATAATTTCCTATATAAACACAAATTGTTTCTAATGAAGCAGAACTCTATTCAAGACCTTATGAAGTGAAGAGTTAATCACAGAACTGAAAAAATAGATGAAACTGATTTTATCTTGATTACATTTTTGTTGTGAGTTCTGCCAAGAATACATATTCTCAGGGGGTTGAAAAGGACAATTTAATACAGCTGAAAATAATATTGAGACAATCAACTGGAGAAAATGTAAACAGAAACATGAGAAAGATAATTGTCCATTGCTGAATAACATTTTACTATATGCCCAAATTGCACATTTGAGAATGATGTTGTTGCAGTGACTTAAGGAAAGAACAGTATGGGTCAAAGTAAAATGAAAAACATCTCTAAGTAATAGTGAAACATGAAAAAAAAAGCTGGAACAATCATAATAACAAGTCTCTTGGATTTTAGGAAGCAGATAGTGGAAGCAAAATGTTAAAGGCAAATATCTATGGTTATCCAATCTAAGAATAGAAAGGCAGAGAAAGGAGAATCCTGATAATATTATTGCTCTGTGATTGTGTGATGAAAGCAGAACTGAGAAGAATTCATGAAAAGCAGAGTCTCAGTCACTTGGAGTCTGCATTTGGGGAAAGCCAGGTGGGAGAGTCACATGACATGATGATGCAGTCCTTTTAATTCTAACCAGCTACACAGGACTTTGTTTAAGTTAGACATTTTGAAATCTGTGTGTCTAATTAACTTTCATCTGATAGTTTTAAAAGAACTAGCAAAACACCCTCCCAGGCATTTTATTTTGGTGGTTACAGGGTTGAAACATGGGAATTTTCAAGTTGGGTAAAATTTAAAGTATATCAATATTTAAAAATGATGGTAGGACTAACTCAGGAAATTAAGGGCCTATCAAGATGAGATTGCTTAAACACAATTAATGTCCATCAACATTAGTTTCACAAAAATAATTTTTGTCAGGCTAATTTGATCCCATCCTTTGATAAGATTACAAGTTCTTTTCAATCAGGATAGTATTGTTGATGTAATAAAATTTCTAAAGCACATGCTCTCACTCAGGCCAGAAGACATTTTGTTAAGACAATAAAAGAATAGAAAATTAACCTAACACCTATGAATTTTATTAAAAATATAACTATATTTGAGTATAAGTGCAAATAAGGAACCATCATGGTGAGGATTTGGTCTTCATGAGGTTCATCTCCCTCACACATTATCTTTCTTAATGAGACAAGAAAACATGACATTTTCTTCATGAAGTTTTCTTATGCCACTAAAAATAGCGGAAGATTAAATGATAAATAAGGTTGGTGAATGGCAGAGCAATCTGACTTGCTTTACAAAATGGAACAAGTTATTTTTTTGGAAGCCTGTGCAGTGAGGAACAGTGTGAGCACACTTGTAGGATGGGAAAGACTCCATGCTGGGAAATAGGGACTGAAAGGGATTTGATTTTATAATGGATAATCAGATACACGTGGAGCTCCTGTGGTGCACCACGGCCAAAGTGCTAAAATGGTCACTGGGCTGTAATGAGGAGAATATGAATAAAAGCAGAGAGCTTGCATTATTCAGGCCCAGATTTACTGTGAGGGCAAAGGGAAAGTGCTACACAGGCTGCAGCCCCTGGGCAGGGGGTGTCTGGGGCTTTGTGCCTGTGCCAGTGCCAGCAGGCTGCTCCATCACTGCTCATCCCACCCTGAGGAAAAGGGGCTCGGTCTTTCTCGTTTATTTTTATTAACATTATCATTTCTTTGGTTTTCTGTAGAAAGGAGGGTTTGGTGGCAGCTCTGGATGAGCTTAAAGGACTGGAAAAGATGCTGGAAATGAGGGACTACAGTTCAAACTGTTGATTTAGTAAAGATTAGAAAAATGGTACTAAGGCATCTCTAATTTCTCTGGAAAAGACTAGCAAAATCCATCACCTGGAATTAGAGAAATTTAGCCTTGAAGTAATTTACCTCAGAGAAGGGAACTGACCACTGGAAAAACTTACTGTAGCCTGCAGTGAACTTTGTCTGAAGAGAAAATTTCAAACCATGATTAGTTTTTATTCTGGCCTAGCTGCACTATTGGTCTTGATACAAAAATTCATTTAGGGGAGTCCTGTAGATGTGAGATATAAGAAGTCACATTAAATAATCAACAAATCCCTTCTAATATTAATATATTTCAGTCAAAAATATGAAATGCTCATGTTATTCTGTTGAGATATGCAATAAGGTCTTAATGATGCTTTTTAAAAATGTGCTTTGCAAATAATTTTAATTTATAAGCTAAATATCAGACATATACGATATGAAATCTTTAAGTTCTCCACTAAGTACTAAAGGACTGATTTTGGTGATTGATGTAAAGAACAGAAATTCACCCAAATCTCAAAATCTGGTATATAAGAATATTCAGAGACCTTCATGTCTGTCCTTGTAGGAAGAGGAAAGCACAAAGCAGCTCCAGAGATTGACTCTGCAAGCCAGGAGGGTCCATCCTGCTGTGGAATACATCCCACAGCCCCAGCCTGCCCTGGGCCACCCTTGCATGGGGTCATGCAGGAGAAGTGTTGGGGACAAGGGCAGGAGGTAATGGAGGGGCTGGAGTAAGGACAGATAGAGACTCCTGCCACTGCTCTGATGTTAGAAAGCCTTCTCCTCTATACTTTCAGATTTCTTTATTTGTGTAGTTTGCAAAGTTTTGGTTATTTTATTTTTGGACAGTTCTACTTTAAATTACTCAAGGCATTTTGTTTCTTCTTTCCTGTTGCACCTGCTGGCACCAGTTTCACCTCATTATATCCACTGGCATAAAGTCCCTTACCTTTGAGTTTTGGAGCTGATTCAGCCATCCACTCCTCTGCCACCCTGCCCTTCCTGCTCTAAGTGATTCAGAGCTGGCCTTCACATGCAGCCTTCACCAAGAAGTTAACAAAAAACAGAAGAAAGCCTTTTAAAACACACCAACACACCCTGCCTCTTGTATTTGGTCATTTGTCTGTGTTACAGGCATGGTCCCTGCACTACCAGTGAAATGACAAAAACTCTGCCTTCTTGTAAGTTCCTTGCTGACAAAATTTTCCCAGATGATCTGTGGAGTTTGTGAGCACCACCTTTGCTAAAAGAAAGGAAGGCTGAAGGGACAGGGGAGCAGGATGGAGTGGATTTCAGTGGGCTGGGGAGGGGTGCCACGTTCCTTGGGAGAGAGCACTGCTGCAGGTTGCCCCTAGAAAGACCAAACATCCCAAAAGACAAGGATTCTGCTGATGTGAATGGAGAAGGGCAAGTCTCCTGTGTTCTTCAGCCAACTGACAGATTCATGGTCACCTGAACACCCAAGTCCCTTCAGAGGTTCCCTCAGAAAACATCTTTGTTTCATTCTCCAGGTTTTAATCCCCACCACCACCTTTTTTTTTAATTTTTTTTTTTTTTTTTTTGAGATTAGTACCCACTGTCCCTCTGAAATATCTGTACAGTTCTCCTGGGTTCCTCTCTGCCTCAGATCCATTTCTATAAAGGTGCAGCCTCAGCATTACTTTGCTTTTACGTGTGTTTGACTGTGTGTATGTACTACCTACATCTGGAATGAGGGGCTGTATTAAAAATAAAATAATTACAAAAATAAAATGAAATGGCCTCACACGGAAAGCATTTGGAAAGGAAAATACCAGAGTAAAAATGGAAAAATAAGTACGTGTCAGGCCAGCTGCAGGTTAGGAGCAGCTCCCTGGGAAGCCAGTGGGATTTGCTGGTGCCCTGCATGGGAAGGCAGAGACCAAGTAAGCACAGCACTCTGGTGAGCAGCACTTCAGCTGTGCCTGCAGGAAGACTTTAACCTTGCTGGCCCCAGGAGTATTTCTCAGAAGCTGAAGATGCCAGCTTTAGCAAGACTGTGCCCATAGATAGTAATGACCAGAAGGGAGATCCCTGGGGCAGGCTGCAGGAGCCTTCTGAAAGTACTTGTGCCAGCAGATATCTGGGGCATGGGCATAAGAAAGGGAAGTTCCTCTAACTCTTCAAATTCATAGATTAAACCCTTCTCAATTCATTTCTGCACAAAGGATAAAGAGACTCTATGCTGCAAACAAAGACATCATACACTGAGTTATTTGTCAGCTTCTAAATTAAGAAAGGATTTTAATACCTTGCTTTGAGAGATTTACTCACATGATTAAAGTTAGGCATGATTTTAGGAACCTCAGAAAATCAGCCACCTGATAAACTCCCTGCTTCAGGTTAAAATAAATTACATTGAAAAAGCATGTTTCTTGAAAAACAACACAAGGAAGAGATACTATAGCAACAAAAATTTGTCTTAAAAATTATTAAATTGTTTGGTCTTTCAATAATTGAAAAGGCTTCATTACCATGCAAACAAAAAACAGGTTGGCTATTCACCTTTTGGAAGATGGCATTTGCATTGCTATAATAGGAGAGAAGAACCTTAGAAAACTAATGAAGGAGCATAAAAATGCAAATTACTGCAGCTAATTGGCTGTGCCTTCTCACACCTTCTGAATTATTAATTTATGACCGAGTAAATCTGCCCCTTTTAAATAATAAAATAAAGAACAACATTGTGTTCTATGCTGTTGAGTGGATAGTGTTTGTTCCCTTAATTTTATGGTGAGTTGCTCTTGTTTGCACTAGGAAGATGCTTGCAGTGCTCTGCATAACTCTGCAAGTCCAGCACTCTTCCCATGCAGACTGACACCATTTTATTTCCTTTTTCCAATTCCTGACTGGGAAAAAAACAAGACAAAAGATGATGCCATTATTACAGTAATGCTAATTACATCTTTACTGCCATTGGCAGTAAAGTTTAATCATAAAGCAGGCTCAGAATTCTGCAGACACCTATTTACATGCCAATATGGGAGTAATTCCATCCAGTTCAGTGAGCTTAGAGCTGGTTGCTGCCCAGGGGGTTGAAGAAATCAAAATAAAATATTTGATATCAGGGTTGATATATGCACATTTCCCCCTGAATATTTTTCTTCTCCCATGAAAAATTTGGGAGTACTCTGAGGAACTGCTTATTTTACCTGGGATTTCCAGCCCTGTGATACAGCCCCTTGGCACAGATGACCACAATTCTGCAGAATTGTGCCAAAAATTCTGCCTGGCAGACCTGAACATTCACAGTGTACACATCTCCACAGGAAGGCCCTCACAGTCCCTGTGCACACTCACTGGGTCTGTGCAGGCCATGAGCAGGGTGCCCATTACTTTCTGAATTTGTCTCAATCACTCCACAGTTATCCAAAAAACCTTGGAGTCATGTGTTTAAGTAATGCTGTGGGACAAGGGCTTAATTAAGCTCAGCTTTTATGATTTCCTTTTTCCCTGATGGCTTTGCCCATATCCCTGTGGCATGCTTAACAATTTTTCATTTAAAAAAGATATGCTGCAGCACTGGGCACTTTTGTGTCAGTGATGCCTGCAAGACCAAGATTGGGAGAATTTGGCCTGTGGAATGGACCATTGCTTTAGAGGACACAGGCAGCCATCATATGCAGCAGGTGGGAATGCCTCTCCTTTTCTCCTCCTGTAAGGCAGAAGGATTTTATTACAAAAATGAGATGAAGTTTCTCATTCTTCATTTCAGCCTCCAAATGATTTCTTGTTTAAAATGTAGCCAAAGCATGTTAGAAGTGTTTTTGCATTTTATTAGATGTTGCTTAGTGCATGGCAGTCCAAACCAAAAGGAAATCCCTGTCCCAAGGAACTCTTTTGTTTGTTCCAGCCCCTGCTGTGGCCAGGGTGCCTAAAGCAGCTGCCACAAAGAGGCAGCTCATGGAAAAAGCTTTGCCTGAGTTTAAGTGATCTGGCCAACTCAAGGCTTCAGTTATGAAGACAACACAAAGGAATAGCAGTGAGTCCAGGGAATATCTAGTGTTGAAGGCAGGTAAACAAAAACTGAAGAATATTAAATCTGATTTATTTTGTTTATCTTTTAGGACTTTTATCATTTGACTGTGCACAAGCTTTGCCTAGGTCTTCTTTTATAGCATCCAGATATCTCACTAGTATCAGTGCATTTCCCAGGTGGGAAGGGAACATTATCTTCAGTTTATAGAAGTGAAATTGAGAGATGCAGGTTGGGTAAAATAGCTCCCCAAGGCTGCCTATGAAAACTTGGGCTGGAATTTGGACTGTCATCCCACTTGCTGCAAAAACTACTGAGCCATCTTTTTTTGCAGTCTGAATTTTCAGAGTATTTTTCTAAACAAAAGAAAAGAATACAAACCTTGCTGTAGAAGGACAAAGAGACAACAGAAACTTGGTGGCTGTGTGGTATGCTAGGTTTGTTGAGCAAATTTCCATACATGTGAATCACTGAGAAACTCTCTGTAGACGATCTCTGGAATATTACAGTCCAGGATCAAAACAAAACCTACTGCCATTTGAAAGGGTGATATTAAGAATTAGGTTTATATTATGTGTTACCTAAAATATTAATGAAGTATGTAATGGCTGTTAAGCTAAAGCCACTAGAAGCACTTAAGAAGAGACCCTGATATATTACCCAGAAGAGCAAGGAGGAAAACACCCCAGGGAGAAAGAAGTATTTCAGTAAGAGCCTATAGGTGGTAATTAAAGGCACTTTGACACAAAGGAATTTCATCCAGACAGATGTATGGGGAATGCAGCATTTACCAAAAGCTTGCTGACAGCGTCTCCTTCAGTCATCTCTGAACACCTGGAATCTCCTCCCTTAACTAGGAAGGAGAAGAGTAGCAGATGTTTTTATGCTCTAAGAGTCGTTGAAGAAACAGAAAATACCTGAAAGAGATAATAAGTATCCCCAGATCCACAGAGAGAAGGAACAGGACTACAGGGGCTACTCATTTTCGTTTGTCAACAGGCCCAAACCTAAGGGGATTAGCCTGCAGCAAATTAGATTAAATATCAAGGAAAAATATGAATTAGTCATGAAGGGAATACTTTAGAATCAACATCATTGAGACTAAGGCTAAACTTCCTGAAGAACAGCTGGAGATAGTTTAAGGCCAGTTTTAGTCTCCCATCACAAAAAGGCTTCATGGACACGGGCTCCTCTCACGCTCCAGCCATGAACCTCAGCGAGGGTTTTCTTCTCCCTTCTGCGAGGTGATGTCTGCTCGAGCAGCTCTCTCCCCTCCTTCGTATCTTAGCCCAGTAGCTGCAACTTCTTAGACAGCTTTCTCATTAGCATCTGCGGGAAAGCAGACGTCTGGAAAAGTGCCGTTCTGCCTGCCTTGCTGGGGAGAGAGGAGGTGGCGATGCTCAGTCACCAAGGCATGGCGTTTTCTGCAAGACGGCTGGCGAGTCGCAAACTGAGCTTCTTCAGAGCCAGGGTTTTGAAGACGAAGCCGAAGTAGCACTTCCAACCCCAGGAGGAAAGAAACCCAGCACGGCGACTGAGAAGCGCTGCCCTGACCCTGCCTTTGGGACGAGCCCCGTGGCTTCTCCCCGAGCTCCGCGCTCCACACCTGAGGCGCGTGTTGTTCACCTCCGCGGCCGAGCTGGCGCTATCGCCCGCTCAGCTCCTGGCTGGCAGCACAACGCCCACACGTCCCCTTGGCTGGGCTGGCAGCACAACACCCGCACGTCCCCTCGGCTGGGCTGAGCAGGGGGAGCGCACTGCTCTGCTCTTGCCAAGGCTGTGCGGGCGGCGATGCGCCCTCGGCGGCGGAGGCCGCGCCAGGCCGGGCCGGGCCCGCGGAGCGGAGGCTCTGCCTAATGCCGGAGTGCCCTCTAGTGCTGGCAGCGCGGAGCCGCTCGCGGCCCGCCCGC
>VZRX01014348.1:270651-282251 GCA_013398075.1 Notiomystis cincta
CTTGAGAAGTGGTTCATCAGGCACCCAGCCCTGTGCCTGAGCCCTGGCAATGGGAATGGAAGGAGGATGGTACCTGCGGCTTCTCCTCTGCCTTGCAGGGTGGTTCATCAGGCACCCACCCAGCTCTGTGCGAGAGGAGCCTGGACTGGCCATAAGTGCTCCTACTTTTTCCACAGGGCGTTCTTATTTTACCTTTATTTTCCATAAATAGGGAAATTAATTTTCCAGTTCAATAAGGAAGACACAAAGTGATGGGCAACCCACACTTGCAATATTCAGGATGAATAAATAAACGCAAACCATTTCAATTTATGGATACGGTTTTATATAAACCCATTAAAATATGAAGACCACATTCACTGAATGTGAAAGGGAAGCTTGCTCTTCATAAAGGTGACACTGTGTTACTCAGCAATTTGTGTACCTGGGACTGTTTGAGCTAAAAGAAAATGGTTTGGCTACGTGTGATGCAAACAGACTAAAAATGAAGAAGGAAAAGATTTCTAGTTCTTCTCTACTCTCACTTCCTTTGTCTTGTATTTTAACTTCCCAGCTGTTGGGAATTTTATTTTTAAAATTAAGAATTTGAGGGAACCTTATTGAGGCTGGTTATTTCCAGGTGACTTTTGATGCCAAATCTCATCTTTTCAATATCTAGGTCTCCTAAATCCTTAGTAGATTTGAGATGAAATTATCTACTTTGCATCAAGTCAGCTGCTGGAAAAGCATTGACAAACCAGCAGGTCTATTAGGGACTGCAGGGCAGAGAAACCCCTGTGACCTGCCACCTATGGAATGTGTCACATCTGCCCTTAGCAAGTCACTCACTGTGGGTTTGGGCTTTCTTTTTGCAGGAGATTCTGCTACCAATTCTGACTGTTGTGGAGGTAGACTTGGGATGTAGGTGAAGATCCTGTGGTGGTTTGACACACAGGAGGATGGGGTTTTAAACAGGCTCAAGCAGCTCAGGAGAGTGACAGTGTGTTGAGCCCAGATGGGGTCTTCAGAGATGAGCCAGGGTGAGCTCTTCTGAGAAAGGTTTTACATCTCTTCTCAAAAGATTTGCCAGCACTGCTTGCACTGCTCTTTTAATGTCTGAGGAAATTATTGACAACATGTCTGCATGCACTTCTCTGGTAGGAATTTCCATTTTGTGTTATCTTCAGAGTTAGTCAGTCCACATAATTCCATTTGTCACGTTACTCACTGTTGTGAGTGAGCTCTGCTTCTGCAGTAGCCATCATTTGTTACTTCAGGAGCCAAGAAATGGTTATTTTGCAGGGCTACATCAGAGGGAATAAATCACTTATGACTAGATGAAGGCATAATATTTACCCTCCCTGAGAACTTGCTCCCATATGTTTATTCAGTACCAAATTATACCTGAAAGGTCTTTATGGTTTTGTTAGGAAACACTTTCTGGCATTTGAACAAATAGTAAAAAACCCAAATAAATTGTTTTTGATATAGTTCTCAAACATGACCACATATTTAATCTTTTTAGCAGCAGAAGATAATTGTCACAAGAAGATAAAAGCCTCTTGGGGAAGAAGGCCATCAAACTGGTGATAATAATGATGAACATGAACATGCTATTCTTAAATTAAAATGAATACTCTTTCCCCCATGTTTGAAATCGCTCACATTAGATTGCTATTTAATCTGTAACTTGGAATAACAGAGGGAAACTACAGCTTTAGTACCTATGCATAACAGCACTTATCTTTATGGTGGAGCTGTCATTAACCAAGTGCTTTATTAAGAGAAGGGAATGGCTTGGATTGAGTTGTGTGAAATACTGAAGCAGCCTTCTTAAGATATTTTTCTTTGACTTGCTCTAGAATTTCTTGAAGAACTAAAATTTTTTTTTGAGTGTCAAGAAATCTACTGGCTTGTGAAATTTGTGGAAAAATGACAGCTAGGTTGAAGTGACTGAGAACTCAGTTCCTATTGAACTGAATTTTTAATCTACTTAAAATAAAAAAAATTTGCTTTGACTTCGGTTGTTTTAAAAACAACCCCCAAAATATTGTTTCACTTTGACCTTTTTTTTCATTTGCCTTATGATTATTTTTTGGCATAGCTGCTGACAATAAAGCTGAAGAAGAAGGCCAGGGAGAGCTCCAGACTAAATAATTTGGTGTGGCAAAATGATGCCCTTTACAATTGCTTTCCAAATGCTCTTCTTGCAACAGTCTTGTTCATGGGAGGTTCTGGAAAAATAGCAAAATGACAAAATCAGAAGCTTTCTTCAAGCATTTCCCTTTCATTGAGTGATAACTTCATTAACTGAAGTCAAGTGCTCCTGCACAGGCCTGTAGGAAAGAAAGACTGAGGTCACTAAATCATTTCTGGAGGCTTTGGGTATCTTCTGTTGATTGCGGTACTGTAAAAATGTTGGTAATTAATAATATTTCCAGAGGAAGAGATTTACATTGCTCTGTAATCTTTAGCACTTTGTGTCCCCAGATTTCTGCTCATAAAGATTTTGCTTGTGAGCTGGCCCTAAAGCAAGTACAGACCAGACAAGCTTTCTCTAAAATTTCTAAAATGCTGCTGCAGACCTAGTTTTGTGGATGTTATTTGCTTGTTTAGGGCATCTGGAGTTCCATGTAAATTTGTTTTCTTTCTCTGAAACGATGTGGTTCAGTACTTTAAAAATAAGTGATATGCAAAGTTTTACTTCCAAATATAAAGATTTAAAAATGCTGAGCCATTTTATTTGGTTTCAGAGAGCTCAGTCCTTTAGAAAATCCAAATTATTTTTCAACCTAAATTTAGACACTTGCATTAAAAAGCTCTGATGAGTGTACCAAAGAAATAAGTTAATAGAAAGTAATTATCACCCTAACACTTAGCTTTAAAAAAAAAAAGTATTTTGTGTAATAAGAAATCTAGAAAAAAAATCCTACAGATAAAGGTACTTTAAAATGTGAAAATTATTAGAAACCAATGTGAAGGCCACCTGGAATCATTTCTTGACAGAAATAAGTACAGCAGAAAGCAGGATGATAAGAGCAAACACCCCAGACTCAGTGACAAACCTCAAGTGGTTTTTCCTAAGCAATCATGAGGTCTTAAAAATTATAGTTTTGCTCAACTATAGCAACTATTTGCTCAAAATAAAAAGGATAAAAAGATGAGAATTCAGAAATGTGGGAAACCTGGGAAACACAAATAACCAGAGATACAGAAGACCAAATAAAGCTTAAATCTTCGATAAGGTGAAATCAGAAAATCTGCATGAAAACCTGTAAATTTGCTGACCTGTAGCTAAGGAGAACAAGTACTGCAGTGTGGTGAAAGATTTGTCTCAATCTTCACCATGTGAATTCATAGCAGATATATTTTTCTGAAACCTATTCTTTGTATGGAACAAAAGTAAAGGATATTATAAGATCAGGGTGCTGATACCTGGAGATACTGAAATAATATTCAGATATTTTTAATCCAGATTGTGTTTCATGTGATAAATCATAACTTCTCTATGAAAAAAACAACTCCTTGAATAAGTTAACAGAAATCTAGTAGAGAACAAGATAGCATTTAATTTGGATTTTCCTTTCAGAAAATTCTTCATCCCTGAAGGGTAATAGGTTTTCATGGAAGAAGATCTGAAGTGCTGCACCACCCTGACTGAAAACCAAGAAATCCTCACTTCAGTGGGATTATAAATGGCTAATTCTTAGTAAGGGCAAAGGTTAATACCAAAGTGCCTCTGGCTCTGTCTCTGCACACACGTGTTTACCTGTATATTTTTCTTGGAAAGCAGGTGAACACTGAGATGAAAAATATGCAGAAGGCAAAGTGATCCAGGTTAGCTTGGATGAGAGATGACTGAGGAACTTGGAGGAACAAAAGCAAGCTAGAGCATGGTAGAGTGCAAGCTGAAAAATATCCCTGAGTAATGCTGGGCAAAGAACACTGGAAGAATATATGGGAAGAAAACAGCCTCAGCTACTCTGGAAAGAGGAAGAACAAAGTGTTATTGCTATTTTAAGTGGAGGTCAAGGTAAAAACAAATATGTTAGGAATCTTAAAAGGAAAACACCAAAACAAAACCCTAGGATAAACCAATTCAACAAATTAAGAGCAACTCCCAGTCACAGTTATGAGTGATATTTTACTGCTAGAAAAGTAAGAGGGAGAAAGTATCCTGCTGACAGGTTTAGTGTTAGGAATTCACTTGTTTTCATTTATAGTTATGCTTTAATCACAAGGATATTAAAGTTGAAGGCCAAATTCATCATGCAGCTGCATTAGAACTGTGGCTCTTAAGAATTTCACCCAGTGGACCACTGGTCTGGTCCAGCATTGTTATTATTATTTTGGGAAAGCAAGCACTTGCTAAAACTCAATTTAAAAAAAAGGGATCTTATGCAAACATGTCACAATTGGAAATGCTCAGTGAAGGCTTATGATAAATATATTGAAATGTGTGGAAAAATTTATTAATCTGTCATTTGTTTTTCATGACAGGACGACATCTTCATTCACTATTTATCTATTTTTGGATTTAAGTGCATGAGTTTAGCTGCATTTACCATATCTCTATTGTTTTATAAAACTGCTGTGTTTACAAATTATTGTCTAATTTAATATTTGTAAAGTGTGAGTTTTACAGAAGCACAGCACCCTAGTAAGCTGTCACTAATATTACCTTATAAAGCAGATAATACAAAGTGCCTTAATTTATTTTTAATGCAACAACCACAAAGCTGTAGGTGTGGAGCTGAATGCAAAGTCAGTGAGTCATTTCAGCTCCCCAGTGATTTGTATCATCTCTCTGTTCAATACTGATCCCTTGCCAGGCTGTTGGCTTTTCCTCACCATATGTGGTACAGCAGACACAGCACATGACAGAGCTCCCAGTGAATCAGCTTGTACCAGGGGAAAAGGTGGGCACAGTTTTGGCCTTGATCTTGCCAATGTCACAGCCTTGGCACATAAATGTGGGCACTCCCTGGCTTTCCTCTAAGGCAGCCTTCTGAACAGAAAAAGGAGTGTAGCTACCAGAGGTTTTGAGAGAGCAAGAAGGGCTATTGCCTTTCAGCTTAAGCAAGAGAGAGCTCACACCTTCCTCTTTCTCTTGGGGTTGCAAGAATAAGGGTTACAAGTTAAAAAAGAAAACATCCAAGCATTTGCTGCCACTCTCAGACTCTGGGAAAGCTGGCAGAGCTCTCTAGAGAGCCAGTCTCCTTTGGTCCCTTTCATCCCTGCAGGACAGCAGTGTCTGGTGCCAGTCAGCAAAAAAAGGATGCTGCTCTGCCTCTTCACCAGGTGAGAGCTCTGGGGGAGATCAGCAGAAGAGGAGCTTGTTTATCTTGACATGAGTTTCAGGCTGGGAGCATAATGGCATCCACTGGTTTGCATTCCTGTAAAGTTTGTAAGAACACCCAGTGTGCATTTTTCCAACTGATTTCAATTAGTTGGAAGCTCACTGTGTGGGGATCCCAACTCCTCATGAAGCTGAACAACACCACTTGCAGAAGTCATGTTTTGTGAAGGGTGTTTTGCTTCTAAAATTTTCAGTTTCTGCATAATATAATATCTAGCACAGTACAAAGGTTTTTATTCCTTTTAGGGCTTAGAGGAGAGTCTATGGGGTATAATGTACTCTTAGCTACCAAAACAAACCACCTCACTGGTTCTGAGGGGAAGCTTGTAATAGCACCATTGTTCAAATACTGAAATAAAAGCAAAGCAGTTAATCTGAGAAGTTCTGACAGACAAAAAGCAGTAGCAATAAAAGCTAATTGTCTGTTAGGTCCAGGTATATTTTTATTGAGTGTTTCAATCCTAGCCTAGAAGCATATATTAAGGCTCTGTGATTTTCACAGATCAAGCAGCAAATAGAGCAGGCTGCAGTCTTGTTTCTGTCTTTACTTTCCTTCCCAGCCCATCCCTCCCTCAGCTGTCTGCTTCCATTTCAGGGAGCTTTTAATGCCTCAGTGTAGCTGCTACTGAAGCTCTTCTCAGTAGCCAACAACCCACAGCAGCAAGGTGATTTCCTGATATCCCCACTCCTATCTAGCAAAGCACAGACTGAGGGAGGAGGTCACTGTAGTTCTCGTGTAGAAGGAAGGGGCAACTCATTTCCCCATGAGTTTGACTTTTTTCAGTGACAGAAAGCATATTTTTCTCAAGGTCAGCAGCATAATCATGGCCTTCATTAATTAGTTACTGTGCTTTGTGTATGACACACTTTAGACATTTCCTTGGTAAGCAGAGGTCCTGCAAATTTTCTGATATGCTCTTGTGTCTGATTTTGTTTAACGCATCCTTTCTGTCTGGGCATCAAGAAATTAGTTGGGTTTTTTTAAAGATGAGATGTCTCAAGTCATCTTCTATCTTCTGTGACTCCATCCAATCTGGGTTTCTGTCAATGGAGCCTCCTCAGGTTTTCCAGTAATTTGTTTATTCACCCAATAACAACAAAAGCAATGGACATCAGTGACTTTAAGCTCCAACCTCTACCTTGAAATATCAGGAGTTTGGTTTTTCTGGTATATTTATACTAATAGTTCATAAGAAATAAATTATTTGCTGTTGCCTTCCAGTAATAGATCATAACCAGTAAGGCTGCACAAATGAAAATAAAAGTTATTTTTTTAATTTCAGGTAAGTTTCATGTATCAGCCAACCCTTAGATGACAGACCAAGGATGGGAAATATGTTTTCCCTTTAAAAGACTCTTTGTGGTAACCCACATTGATCAGCACAGTTGTGAACCTACTGTATTTAGTTATTTTTATCTAGCACGTGGCAGCAACTTGTGCATCACTGCTGAAACCATCAATTGAGCTATTAAGAAGGAAGACACACTTAGTAATCCCTGCAGTTCCCTTTGCAGCAGGGCTAGGTCTGACAGTGACGTTAGTAGCATCAGCACTGGATTTCTGTGCTTTTTATTACATTGGCCTCGTTTCATTAGAATTCAGCATTCTTCAGGCTTCCTACAAAATGTGTACTTTGTACTTGTTCCCTTGGCTGTTGTGAGTGGACTGATGTGGCTAGATGACCAAGTGACAGTGTTCACAGAACAGAGGGAAAAATCAATTTAAAATGTAAGCAGTTACTGAGGCTAGAGATTAAAAAATGGAGGCAGGCTCTTCTGCCTAGCAGGGCAGGGGGATCTGAAAGCAGAATAAGACACAGAGGAAAAACAGAGTAAGCAGCTGGAGTGAAATGCCATGTTTGTTAGGCAGGAAGAATAATCTTTGATGGGCAAATCTTATACAAACCTTTATTCTGGGCCTGCTATGTTTGGAAATTGCAACAAAAGAAACAAAAGCTTATTACTTGGAAAAATCCAACCTCTGGTTATGCATGTTTACCAAGCTGAAGGAGTGCCTGGAATCATTCTTTTGCAGAAGAAAGGCAAGTGAGGAGGATTTTGCTGGTGCAGGCTGAATACATACCCCTCTGGGAACAGAAAACACATGGATTTGATCACACCTCTTTTTCCTGCTTCCAGATATCTGTGCTTGCCTGAAGAGCGCTGCTCTCCCTGGGATAGTTCAAAAAACCAACGTGGTCATTAACTTTTCCAAAGATAGCAATGGGGAGGCAGAAGCTCAGGCAATGCAGTGGTTCCTTATGTGAGCCTGGGAGTCCCCAGTTCATCTCAGAAGGTCATTTCAGGAGATGCAGCCTGGTGGGACCAGTGGGAAGTGGACCCTAGGGAGCACCTGGATCATAGGAATACATTTTCCAACCTGCTTGCTCAGATTGCAGCACTGCCAATCCCAGATGTTCACAAATCACCAGAAAAGCCTGAGAAAGGCCTGAGATTGTTAAAAACTTAAACCTGAGATTTTAAAAATAAAATAAGTTTAGGGTGTGGTTTATTACCTTCAGCTTTCTTAGCCTTTAGGGTGCACTTGAGTCATGTTTTTAAGTTTCTCTGTGCTACTATGAGGTCTAGGAAACTTACTTAAAGCCATAAGCCAAGATTCTCACCTAATCATTTGACTGTGGAAGCTGAAAAATACAAACTTATGAGAGGTGCAGCACTGACTGATGGGGCCATGTATATGGCAAATACTTGGGAAAGAGCATTCTCTTGGAGAGGGAGGGTAGGCAGCCTCTGAAGGGGGTGGAGCAAAAAGGCCTGGGAATTCAGTGGGGATAAATGTTGAGAGCAAGGCAGGGGAAGATGAGCTCTTGGGGAAAGTGAAGTTGAAAATACCAAATTCAAATTTGCAAAGGAGATGGGAAAGTGTTCCCTACAGTAAATTCCATCAGTTAACCCCTGTGATTTCTGTCTACCAGGTGAATTTGTTTTCCTGCAGAGACTATTTGGTTGATTTACAGAGACAATATGCCAGCATAAGAATGTCTCCAGCTCAGGGAGGTGATGCTGCCCCTGTGCTCAGCCCTGCAGAGGCACATCTGGAGTGCTGTGTCCAGTGCTGGGCTCCTCAGCACGAGAGACACGGAGCTGCTGCAGTGGCTCCAGGGCAGGGTGACAAAGGGCATGGAGGCACTGGGGCATCTCTGGGATGGGGAAAGGCTGAGGGAGCTGGGCCTGCTGAGCCTCGAGAAGAGGCCCTGAGAGGGGAGCTCAGCAATGTCTGTGAGTGCCTGAGGGAGGTGCCAGAGGATGGAGCCAGGCTCTGCTCAGTGGTGCTGAGCAGCAGGACAGGGGGCAAGGGGCAGAAAGCTCCACCTGAATAAAAGGAATAATTTCTTTACTGTGCAGGTGACTGTGCACAGGTACAGACTACCCAGAGAGGCTGTGGAATCTCCCTCTCTGGAGATATTCAGGAACCATCTGGACACAATCCCCTGCCATATGCTCTAGAACAACCCTGCTTGAGGCTTGGTTCAGATCATCCACTGTGGTCCCTTCCAACCTTGCCCATTCCATCATTCTGTGTTTCTGTAATTGTTACTCAGAGAGGTGGGTACTTGGTCTGAGCTGAGGATGATGAGTGACAAGTCCAGTCTAAAACTAATTGATAAGAAAGTGACCTGTGGGAGACCTAACTTAGCTTTTCAGCATAATAATACAGTAAAATCCAATCTCTTTAGAGCCTGAAGAAAGACAAAGAGCAACTGGACTGAAAAGATGATACAATTTTAGGGTCATGAACATTTACATTTCTCAATCTTTTAAAATACCATGTCAAGAGAGGAGTGCATGAGGATGTTGAGAGCTGTGAATTAGCCTCACTTTGGCTGTGAGATGCTTGCAAACACAGTGCAGAAGTGTTTGAGACAAGGCTCCCTCGCAGTTCAAGCACAAGGTGAAGATTTTGGAAATTGCAGCCAACTGAGTCACCACTGGCACAGTGAGAATACTCAGTGTGTGATCAGTGTTACAGGTGAATGTAGGAGCCGTGTGTGCAGACCTGAATCACCCTCCCATGCAAAGAAAAAACATTCCATGGGGTGTTTTCCTCACAATTCAGCCATCCCTGTCTCCTATCTTCAGAGAGCTGTGTCTGGGTGTGCAAACACCCTTTTTCCTCTGTCCAGAAGCATCCTTGGGTGGCTCATGGTATACAAGCATGGACGTTCTGTTCTGTCTTTGACATTGTTGAAAAAAACCTATTCTTAAAGTAAATAAAAATTAGTCAAAAGGAAACAAAGCCTTTCCCCCTCCCCCTCCCCAGTACCTACTGGGTTGGATGATGTTTTTCTTATGCTTACTGCTGTACTGAGCAAACTCCTTGCTGCACTGAGAACTATTTGGTATTTTGGGTTGGCTAGCTCATACTTACCCATGCCTTTAAAGACTCTGCAGTGATGCTGCATACTGAAAAAATTGTGCAGATTGGGCACTTTTGAAAATCCCATTTGAAGGATCAGTTCAATATATTTTGTTAAGAAACTTGAAGTAAAATAGAACCGTGAAATCAAAGCCAATCCAGCATTAATATTCCACGAAAGTAAAAGTGGAGCATTACAGACATCAAATCAAAATCAAGTCAACAAATTGACTGCAGCACTGGATCAGAATGAAACCAAATTGCCAACTTGATGAAAACCCACGGTGTTTATGAGCTCTCATGATCTATGAAAGCACGTGTCTGTTTAGCCAGGAATTTCAAAAAGCATATTTTCCCAGAGCCAGACAGAAATGTAGCACTGAGCTGGGGTATTTTATGGTGAAACCACCATTTCAGAGCCAATTATCTGGCTCCCTTCTTCAGATCCTGTTCCTCAGTAATGGGTAAATCCTACCCCTGCCTCCCAAGTGCCATCATATGTAGCACACTCTCAGAAAAGGACACTCCTGATAAGCAGAAGTCTGTCAGAAGTTATTTACCAGAAATTGCAGATGACAATTTCAGGTCTTTCAGGATCAAACAGAAGGCCCAGAAAATACATTAAAGAGCAATTTTATGCAATGTTACATATAACTTCTAAGCTTCAGGAACTTTCTTTCCCACCTCTTCTTTTTTTCAGAGAAATTTGTGCACATCTGGAAATAAAAAGCTAGCACTAGGAAGCTGAAGAGTATAAAAAGACCTGGGTGTCTTCTATGTAACAAAATAAAGAAAAAGTAGGTGACTAAGACAAATGAGTGTAGCTGCCTCTTGAACTCTCTTTCTCTTTCACACTTGCAGAAGAGTGGTAAGAACTGCAGTTGAAGAGGGAAATCAAAGTGGTCACAACCCTGTTTGAAATCAGGGCTTTCCTGCTTTTGGAGAAGACTCGTGAAATGCTGATGCTGCTGGCTGGTGCCATAATACCAAACAGCCAGAGTTTTTAGAAGATCTTGAATTTCAGTCCTTTTCCAGCAGTACAAGCTTCTGTCCTGAAGTCAAAGCCTGTCTGAATTTTCAGATGTCCCTCAAACAGATCTGTAGTACTTTCTTCCAAGGATGAGCCTTGCAGTTTGCTATAACAGGGCTCAAATGCACTCTCACACATCAAGTGTCATTTGAAAAAAAGCTTTTTAAATCACAAGAATTTTGTGCTTTGAAAGCCACAGAAATGGATACCTTCACAGACTCAAATGCATCATACAGGTACATATCACTAAATAGCAGGAGCACCTGCTTTTGAGGGAACTGCCTTTCTCTTTGGTGAGCCAGAGGTCTCAAGATTGCACCCTGCCATTATTCTGTGGAGTGCTCTCAGCATTCAAATGACTTTTTTTAAAGGTGCTCTTTTAAAGATGCTGTTTTTGAAAGATGCAGTCTTAAGTAAACTCCAGAACAACCTGGCAACAAGTGGTGTCGATCCTGTCTGTAAGCAAAATTAAGAAATAAAAATGTAGTGTGTGTCTCATCACCTCAGCTACATTTTAGAAGTTCCTGCTTTATGTCTTGGAAAGGAACCAGACAACTCCTCAGCAGGAATCTTCATATGCTTTATACAACAATATTTATCAATATGAAATTTACCATAATATCTTACATTTTATATGCAATCTGCATATAAGCTATTTTTTTTCCCAAACTGTATTTTAATCTCATATTTTCACAGTACCATATCTGAATTTGTTATCATTCTTGATCTTCTTGATTTTTATTGCCAGAGTCACTGCTAGATGTTAAAATGGCAAAGGGACCAACATATATATGTATATATATATATATATATAAATATATATATATATATATATGTAGATTTTTCGAAACTGT
>VZRX01014348.1:282687-341123 GCA_013398075.1 Notiomystis cincta
TAAATATATTATAAAATATAAAATAAAATGTAACTCTAATGAATGCAAAGGCTAATTCCAGTGCTTTCTTCCTAACAGAAAATATTTCCTGTCTTTTTAATAGCAGAATTCAGCAGATATTTACATCAGTTGATGCAGGTGGCACATTATACACTGGCTGCAGTGAGGACTGGGACTGATTTTTGCTACTTTTAATACTTGTCTTTTTATTCAACATAAGGCAGAAATGAGCTTTCTTTTTGATGAGAGAGCTGTGAGTTTCTCTCAGAATTAAACCTCAGGTCTGGTTTTCTCCTGCCTCTTTGTACCCCCATTTGTGTAGGTGTCTCTCACCTCACCCTTCTTTCCCTCAGAGAAACAAGGCTTGCAGTAGTTACTCAAAGGTTTTAAAATATTTTCTTAAGAGAGTTCTACACTACAGATTCACAAGGATTTCTTTAGTTTGGAAGAGGGATGTCAATCAGCAGCACTGCCACTTTACCAACTGCTCCTATTTCCAAAATCACTTCTATTCTTACAGTCTGACAAACGACCCAAAGAGTTCAAAGAATTGCTGGCTGCAGGGGCTAATTGGGCTCCTTTTTTTGTGGTGTTTCATTCTTTCCCCCTGCCATGATTACTGTCCTAGTTTGCTTTTTTTTTCCCCCAACGGTTGCTAAATCACCCACTAATTACCCATTATCAAAGCTGCACATAACAGAGGAGTTTGTCTCTGGTTGATGGATATAAAAACAAGCTGGGTGGGTGAGTGAGTCAGGGTGCAGATGTGCCTCTCCACCTGGTGCCTGTGTTAGCACTTACTCACCTTCCCTTTGTTCTTCTGGGCTCCTTTTGCTTTTTACTGCACAGCTAGAATAGGTACTGACTGCTGCATTATGTGTGCTTTAATGTTTTTTTATTATTACTACGGGGAAACAAAAGCACTCATAAAGGGTGTTTCCTTTCTGGCAAAATTTCTCAGTAATGCAGTAGCTTCTTTGTTGGGGAACTTGAACCTTGGAGGATGTGGCAAAGATTACTAGGTGCCCACTTCGTTTCCTAGCTGCTCAGGCAGTTATTTGGAAGAAATGAAAAATCCCCAAGCTGCCTTCCATGCTGGTATGAGTTCAACAGTCTGCAAATATCAACGTAGAAATTTACATGCTTATCCCTGGAGAAGTCTGTGCACATATGGTATTCTTTTTCAAATTATTTAATTAAAGCTCAAAAAGCACATGAAATCTGGAATGCTCACTTCCAAGAACACCTACCACATTAAATCAAACTCCCCAGGTTGAAACATGGAGGGATTTTAAAAAATGTAATTTACTTTGCCTTTTTGTATTCTTCTCCCCTCTCCCCCAATGCCCTCACCTTTAGCAACAGTGAGAGACCTAAATTCTCTTTGGCAATTTACTCAATTGCACAAGTGAACCTGTGCAGAGATGAACCTCTGCAATACTGAAATATGGAGGTTGCTACCTTACATGTTAACTATGTTTTTTGATATAGAGGTAAAAGTAAAGGGTTTTTTTTTGTCTGCAGAGTCTTGTTCATGTTGGTAAGTAGAAATTCTAAGTTTTCAGGTCTTGATGTGACCTGACAGCATTCCTTCTATATTTGTTTAGTACTTAGCAGTTGAGGAAATACACAGCAAGGGAACACAGAGATTTCCCACTCTGGGGTAGGAGGTTGGGAATTGCCTGCTCTACTCAGCTGCCACTACTTGAAAAGAGATACTGAACTTGCCAAAGCACACTGCCTATAATTATTAAACCTGCCCATTTGATTTCTGCTTTGAACAAATGGGGGGGAAAAAAAGAGGCAAAATCAAAGAAAAACTCCAGCCCTTGGTGATGAGATCGTAACTATTTTTCAGAAAAATGTGATTTCCTTTGCTAAGATGCTTACCTTGGTACCTGAGTGTGTGGGCAACAAATCCTGGATTTTCACTGGGCTGTTTCACAGGAGCATGTGGAGCCTGTGGAGCTATTGCTGGCTTTGTAATGAACACCCACAGCCTTCTGTGAGATGGTTGTTCTACCAGAGCCCCTCTCTCCACACCATGGACATGAGCTGGCAGGTTACTGTTCTACCTGGTGGACTGCTTCTGTAATAACCACACCAGCTCACAAAGAAATGGGTTCAATTTCTTCCATTTCACAGGTGGATTCAATAACTTTTGCCTTGTGCTGTCTTTTGTGCATGGTCAGGAAGGAACAATGTTTTTTAGCTCCGAGTGTTTTTTTAAAGAGAAAAAATGGAGCCGTGTAGCCACATCTACCATTCTCCCTCACCAAAACTGCTCCTGATTTTCACATGGACATGTCCAACCTGGCTTGAAACAGGTGACAATGTAACTGTGGTAGCCCAGAGGCCAGGCCTTGCCAAGCCTTGGGCTTCCTGGGCAGCTGCAGAGCCTGGTATCTTGCTGCCCTGGTATCCTGCTGCCCTGGCTGGCTGCCCAGCAGTGCTTCCAGCCCTGGCTCCTTGTTAGGGCACACACAACTTTTGTCACCAGCACTGACAAAAGCTCTAACTACATTTGAGTTATATATATATATATATATAATATCCATAAACACAAGAAAATTCAAGTCTTTGCAATCTTGCCTCTCTACAGGATACCTCATTCCCCTCTCCTTGTTTTCCACCCTACAAACTGTCCCTCTGGAAAACAGGCAGCTAATTGCAGCTTGTCAAATTACTGGGGAACTTCGGAGAGCTCAGGCAATTAACAGAAGTTTCATTTTGATTACTTTGTGCAAGTTCTGTACAGAAACGATGCTCTGAAGACTCGTTTTAGGGAGAACACTATTATATCAAGGTAGGTGGCAATTTCTGTCTGATACAGTAACTTTTGGTTTCAGAGAAGAAAACTCCATGTGTGCCTCTTCCAGCAGTGAGATCTGATGATTCTTAAAATGTGGGACTTTTAAATGTGAGAATTAAATGATTACCTTCAGTTATAAACTAATTGTAGAAGTAAAAGAACCATTGAAAGCTCTAAACAGAGGGTTCTACTACTTCTTTTCTGATTCTGTGTGCCACAGCCAGACAGACCCATTTGGTTGAGGGAACCTGGCAGTGAAAACCTCTGTTACCTGAAAGTGACAGCCCAGAGAAAAAATAGGTTCAAACTTGCATCAACAGTCCTTGGATTATTTTCCTGTGAATGGCAGAGTGAAATAATTTGTGATTGCAGATAATGCATGAAGCAATTACCAGAAATATGGTATTTTGGCCCAAGGAAATTCGTGTTCAGGCAATAATTTCAAATGTTTTAAATTCTACACTTCTGTAGTAGGTGACACAAAATCCTTTTTTGGTAATGATTATATCACTAAGTCTGTCCTTGCATGCCCTTCCTTGTTAGCTATTCAAGCATCAAAAAGATTTATTAGCCTTGTCTTAGTTTCAGTAGCCTCTTTTTTTCTACTTTTTCAGTTTGCAGTATTTGACATGCAAAATGTTATGGTTTTTTTAATCCAAGTGCTCCAAGTAATAAATTACTGCATTTAAGAATAAATAGGTGGCTTTACTCTTCTCACTTGGACCTGAAGAAGTCTGTACAGTCACAGAAACCCCAGCATTTCCATTCTTGGTCAGCCTAAGCCAGCTACTAACAGTGAAGCTGATAATATTAGCTGTTCTAGAGGTATGAGCAAGCTATTTCAAGATGCCTTGTGTAAAGCAATAGATTCGTTAATAATACACTAAGAAAAATGTGTGGATATTTATTCTGAATTGCTTTTAAACCTATCCAATGACTTTGTGAAAATTTGATAATCTAAATTAATAAATAGATTTTCACCAAGCCTTGAAAGAAATTCTAGTCCAAAGGAGTAGTATCTCTCCTTTACAGTATGGAAAAAGGATGTATTGAGTTACTTTCTCAAAAAATCCATTATTAGTTATACCTACTGCAAATCATCTTTTTCATTTCTCTCTCTAAATCTTTGCAGTCTGTTTTCTTATGGATAGTCTTCCAGTTTCTTTATCCTTTCAAAGTATATTTTCAGAACTCTTTCTATATCTACTTTTTTTTTTTTAATAAGATGAGAAATACAACATTCTGTATACAACACTGAAAGAAAATAGAATAAAAATGTCAGTATTTTTTTTCTCATTCCCTGCACTCTCTGCATTTTGCATCCTTTCATAGCTTCTGGGTTACACAGGTGACTCCCAGGTCTTTTTTTCTGAATACTGCTACTTGAATTATGTGCATAATATTTGAGGAAACTAGAATCAAAATGAAACAAGAACAGAAATTGAAATAAGAGGAAGAAATAAATGGAGCTGCAATAAATGACTAGAGAAAAAATAAAGAGATCAGCCAACAGAACCCAGGCTTTTCTATTATTAATACCTTCTGGAATAAAAATAAATTGGCTTTCAGGAGACATGCCTCAAAACTTTTAGCTGGTGTAATCTTTGAGCCATTGCTTCCATTGGGAGTGGGTAACCTCTGCACAGACCTGTGCACTGGAGACGGCCATTTCAGCAGCTTTTCCAGCCTGAAGAGTGACATATCTGTAGGAGAGAATCAAGCTGCAGTTCATCAGTGTTCAGGGAGAGGAAAGCCAGGGGTGGCCCTGGCTTTTTTTACATGACTGGAGGTGGCAGCAGTCTCTAGCAGCTGGGATGAAGATGCCAGTGGGAAGCCTGGGTGGCGTGGGCTCATCTCCTCTGCCACCACAGGCAGCTTTGGAACACACCCAAATGTGGCTCAGGTACAGTGGCAGTGTTCACTCTTGAGGGGAACAAGTGACAATCCACATGCCTGAGGTGGTGGAGGTCTAATCAGTGCTGAGAGGGAGCAGCCCTGGGCTGTGTCCCCACCACACCATCCCAGAGTCACAGCTGTGGGCTCCTCACATGTCTGCAGCACAGGGGCATGTCTCAGTGAGCCTGCAAGGGGAACCTTCAACAGGGTCTGGAGTGCTTCCCTTCCTGCAACTGTGGGCAACACACATCCTGGGATGAGCCTGGTAGCCCCTGCTGTACACAGTTCCATGGGGAGCACACTGCGATCTCGAGTGCTCCTGAGCTGCCCTTCATTGGGAAAGAAACTCTGATCTGGGGTCAAAAATGTGAGGTCACTTATTCCAGTTTCAGCATCAGCCTCAGAGGAATGCAGTGAGCTCTCAGAGCAGCCTACAGGGCCTGGCACTTTTCTGCTGCCCTTGGGGAGGGCACCTTGGGGTGGCAGGGGAGCTCCAGCAGTGCCTGGCCTTCTTTTCTGGTACTGTCTGGGGCAATGCTGGCACTGTGGGGTCGAGGGGAAACTCTGGCCCCTGAGGCAGGGGAAATACAACATGTGCCTGCTGTGCCTGCAGCACAGGGGAACAGAAATGTGGGAAATCACACCCAGAATCACAGAACATCCTCAGCTGGAAGGGACACACAAGGATCATGGAGTCCAGCTCCTGGGCCTGCACAGGACATCCCGAGAGTATTGCCCAAACTCTGTCAGGCTGGTGCTGTGACCACACCCTGGAAAGCCTGTTCCAGTGTCCAGCCACCCTCTGGGGGAAGATCCTAAACCTCCCCTCACACAGCTTCAGGCCATTCCCTTGAGTCCTGTCACTGGTCACCACAGAGAAGAGATCAGTGCCTGCCCTTCCACTTCCCAATGCGAGGAAAGAGCAGTGAGGTCCCCCCTCAGTTTCCTCTTCTGCTGAACAAGCCAAGGGCCCTCAGCCTCTTCTTATACAGCTTCCCCTTAAGGTCCTTCACCATCTCTGTTACCCTCTGGATGCTCTCTAATTGCTTAATGTCTTTCTTTTGTTGTGGCACCAAAACTGCCCCCAGCCCTGGAGGCGAGGCCGCCCCAGCTCAGAGCAGAGCAGGACAATCCCCTCCCTGGCCCAGCTGGGGATGCTGTGCCTGATGCCCCCCAGGACAGGTTCTCCCTCCTGGCTGCCAGGGCACTGCTGAGTCATGTTCAACTTTCTGTTGACCAGGACCCCCAGGTCCCTTTCCATGGAGTTGCTCTCCAATTTCTTGCTCCCCAGTCTGTCTGTACCTCAAGGGTTGCCCTGTAAAACCCTGAGAATGCTCCTCCTACCCCAAAAGCATATATAGCATGAACTGTAACAACACATGCTGTAATACAGCTGTCTGCCTCAAGCATACATGGCATGCCTGGGTAGATGTTATTTCATGATGACCTGATACCATCTGTAAATTTTCTTTGGATAACAGGGTCGAGAAGCCATTCTCCCAGCTGTGGATGAAGAGCTGAAAATATGTGCACATATTGCTTATGTGCTGTGGATGTGTTAAAGTGCTTTTTTCCCTCCCAGGAATGATGCAGCGTGACAGGGTGGGGATGTGATCAGTCACTGCTGTTACTGTTAGTTTTACAATAATGATCTTTTGATATTTGCTCTTAAACTCTGTCACATATTTTTATTCCATCTTCAACAGGTGTTAATCTCTCTGCAGAAACAGCTGAGCATTTGGCTTTGCTCAGCTGTTTCTAATCAGAGCCAAAGGCAGTCCTGAAGCAATCATAGTATTTTTCTTTTTAAATTGTCTATGCATATTTAAAAGCAAATACTGCATTTCTGTGCAGCTCTGGCTAAATGCATGTCTTCCTCTGCCTCCATAATACCTGTTTAAAATAAAGCAGAGCCAGCTGGAGCCCTATTGCCCAATTTTGCTCTTTCAATACACACTGAAATATCCAGGGGACAGACACAGAGCAGAGGAAGAGCCAGCCAGTGAGCCTCCCCTTCATTCTGATTTGCTGCAGGGACCCAGTGCTCTGCAAGGTGCTTGGGATGGATGGGCAAAGTCCCTGAAAGATGAGATCATTTATACAGTGGTGGTGGTGGCAGCATCACTGGCTTTAATAACTGGGGGTTAACATCCACCAAAACACCTCTAATACCCTTGGAAACTAATCCCAGGGAAAGAATATATTGCATATCTGCCACAGAAACACATTCTGAATGCAGAAGCTCAGGGGATGTCTGTGCCTTGCTGAGCTTGCAACTGACTTTGGGGGTGCCACCACCTCCTCTCCCTGGCCATGGCTCATCAGAGAGAAACTTCTGGGGTGGCCTTTTAGGCTTTGGCCACAAGAACAAATTTCATCAGGCTGCACCATGTGTGTATTGCCAGTGCCTTGAATGAGTTTTGGCCCTTGATGGAACTAACAATTAATGGGTTTTATAAGTCCTATCAGACGTTCTGATCCATCATGGACTCGCATATGAAATTTCTGCAACAACTACAATGCCTGCGCTAGTAGAGGGGTATTTGACTATCTGTAAATATCAAATTGCTTTAGAAAGGAAATTCCAGAACATAAATCCTGGAAATTCACAGTAAATGTCAAATCTGGATGAAATCCAAACACATACTGGTATTAAAATGTGCATACCTGAGAAATGCTATTAATTTGGTTTGCAAAGCAGAGAACTCCAGTCAGCACTCAGATAGGCATTCCCTTCTATTGATCAGGAAGCATCTCTGTGAAAAAAACCTGCAGTAAGGCTAGCTCCATGAAATGAATGTAGTTCTATGTTCTGTGGCAAACCAATCCTCACTTTCTCTCTGCAGCTGCACTGTCCCTGCCGTCTGAAATGCTTTCTTTCTTTCTTTTCTTAATGTTGTAACCCAGAGCCAGTCCTGGGGGCTGCAGAGCCCTTGGGCTGTCTGCAAGGAGCTGGGGAGAAGGAGGAAGCAGTGACCAGGGTGCAGGAGGTGATCCACTGCTGGATAACTCTGCCCTGAAACCTGGGGGAATTTCCCTGTCCTTCCCCCTTACCCAGGGTCCTACATATGAAAAATAGCCTCCAGAAAATCACAATAGTAAAATGTGTTGTATTTGTGTTACTTCTCAGTGTGAGAGTGGTCCTTCAGGGTGGTTGCAGATGGAGGGACTGCAGCCCTGAAAACAGTCCTGATGGCTAAAACTATCTCTCCACATCTAGGATTTTTTCTTAATACCAGATATAGATATAGTCAAATCCCTTATATTTTTAAAAATTTTATTTGGCCTAGTTTAGAATAATTTCTATAATCTTTGTGTTCTCTATTAGATTGTGTTACAGATCTACAGTATTGTTAAAGAAGTCTATTTTAATTTTTGTTACATTCTGTTCCAGGTGAAATGCAAGGATGGGGGCAGGGAGAATAAGATACTCTCAGAAAGCTCTGAGAGGTAACTTAGGTGTCATGATAAAAGACTTAATCAGTCTTGTAGTTAGAGCAGCAGATCTGGTGGGCTGTGCTAGAGGGGTTTCTCAAGAGTTCAGGAATCAGTGCATTCAGTATCACATTGGAGAAGCCTGAGCTAATGCAGAAAAAACTGGTAGTTTGATGCAAAATGACAGGCTCTGTGAGGCACTGTGGGAAGGACAGAGCTTTGGGCAGAGCTCATTTGCCCTGTGAAACCTGCCCTCCTCTACTCTCCATGCATCCTCATTAACTCATGAGGATCCTGCTTACTAAGTCATTAAGGAAGTTCTCGAAGGAGCAGGGGAAGAAGGAAAATTGTAAGCTTTTGACAAATGCAGGAAATAAAGAACACAATTGGGAAAGCTTTAAAGAACTAAACAGTATTTGCTTGTTTTCTTCTTTAAGAATTAAACTGGCCACTCTAATTATTTTGCTTTATCACTCTGTAGATATTGAACAAATAGGCAAGAAATGAAAATGTGTCTCTCCAATCAAAGCTTTTTCAGCCACAGTAAAATTAAAGTTGCTTCTGATCAAGTGCCAAAAGAAACATATTACTTACTGCATGCTGTCAGAAAGAGAATTTCCCAATTCTTATTCCTGCTCAGACGTTGTACTTGCATATGCTATGAAAAGAAATGAAATAGGAATACCGTGGAGAACACATAGGGTTACTTTTCTACTATAGGCAGACCATTGGACAAATCAATATCTGAGTTTCTATTTGCTTTTTCCTCCTCCCCAGATCAAATACAGCTATTAATTAGTGTTATTCGTGGTGCTGCTGCCCTTTGCAAAATATCCTCATTAAAAATGCTTCTTGGTTCAAATGGTACTTCATAAATTGTTCTGAACTGCAGTTTACAAATGAGAGAGAGAGTCTGAAGAAAAAGCACATAATGTCCAAGAGGCAATCAGAAAATAATAAATAGAAAAAGATTTATCTGTAGAACACATGGAGCTCAGTAATATTATTATACTTCAAGCCTAAACAATAAACTGAAGAAAATCATTAAGTACCTATTAGGATTACCTACAGCAGCTCTAGAGAGTTGGATACCTTATTAAAAAAAGCAGCATTATAAAACCACAGCACATTCCCCAGCTCAGAGTGGAGTTCTTTATGGGCCCTCTTGCACACACCCATGTGAGAGCTGAGAAGAGGCCTTACCACAGAGCCCTTTGTGCTGGAGAGCGCTGCTCACACAACACCTCAGGAATGGGGCTGGGGGCAAATTCCCTGAGTCTGTTTCTTTGCTGCTGGAGCAGCTGTCTCAGGATGGCTAGACACAATGAAGTGCTATACAGAATGATTTTATCCATGGCTGAAGGATGGCCAGCTTTGCTGGGAAGCCAACAGCTGTTTAATGGTGTTTGGTCACATGCTGTACCAGTCTACCGAGGGAAGGGATAAATACACAGTCCAGCTGATGTCTTAGGTCACAGCTGAACAACCCATTTGGAAGTGAGAACAAAGAAGGCACCCTGATGGGTTCATTTTTACCATAAAGCCTTTAGTAGCACCAGGGATGCCCAGGTGATGCCTTTCACCCAGGTGGCTTCTGAGGAGTGCAGTGTCTCAGAGCAATATTGTGCTGAGCACTTGGCATAGGGCTGTTCAACAGCTGTGACACTCCTCTGAGTATCCTTCTGAGACTCAGACATATTTCATACATAATGTCCTGCACTGTATTTGCATTCTTAGCAAGGCTTCTTGCTCCATGTTTTCACGGTAAAATATGTGTTCCCCAAATCTGCTCAGTGCTACAGGGTTTGTTAAACATTTCCCAGTTGGTCTTCCCAGGAAGTCCTGGAAGGGATGTGAGTGAGTCACATCTACAGTCATCCTACAGGCTGGACTCTGCAGGATGCCAGAGGGATGGGGCTGAGCCTCTCCCCCAGCTCCCAGAGGCAGGATGGAGAGGATGAGTGATGTGCCTGTTGATCCATGGCTGCCACAGCTCTGAGGATGCTGCCCTGTTCCCTGGGCCAGGGGCCAGTGGTGGGGACAGCCTTTCCCACAGCACAGCATGGAGTTTAGGACTGCTACCTTTTGGAGGCCTGTTTTGTTCTGGTAATACTGTTTTTTTGCCTTTCCTAAATTCAGTCTTGTATTTATTCATATATCAAATCCTTGTCTTATGAGCTGTAGCATAAATGAGGTACATGTAAAGCCAGAGTCCTCTCTCCCCAAGAACTTGAACTCCTTGTGGCAGCTGATGTCCAATGCTGCCATCCTCCTCCTTCCCTTCTCCTGGTGTTGCATTTGGTTGTCAAAGCAAAGCATAAAAAGGCAGCCAGGTTTTGAACTCTTTTAACAATGTGATGGATCCTACTTCTAATAAAACTTTACTAATGTCAGTAGAGCTTAGAGGAAGGAAAAACCTGACTTTCTTCTGTCTCTTCTCTTTTATTGCTACTTGTCCTGTCTCAAATTTCCTTTCAAAGTCTAGTGGTTTGGATTTTACTTCTGTCCTTCTGTCCCAGAAGGTTCTGGCTTTGAGGAAGGAAACTAATTTCTGGTACCAGAATTATGTGTTTCATTTACAAGGTGCAGTGAGAGGCCTTGCTGTCAGTCCCTGATTCCTGCTGTCAGATGGGGTCAAGTCCTTAACATGACAGAGGAGAAGGGCAAAAGGAGGCTGCTTGAAGCTTATTAATTAATCTTCAACAAATGAATCTTCCAGAAAAAAAAAAAAACAAACCAAACCAAATCAAAATGAAGCAATAAAACAGCCATCATGTTTAAGCTTAGAAGGCAGAAGAATTTTCCCCATGTATTTTTTCCAAACACTCTAGTATGCCACTNTTACTTGTCAAAAAAGGAATCTTCCAGAAAAAAAAAAAAACAAACCAAACCAACCCTACTATTCACACAGTAAGAATGATACACTCAGAAAGCAGTGAAAAGTCGCCTTCCAAAATCTCTATGGAACTGTAGCACCTTGTGATAACAGAGAGAGACTGTGTTTCTCATAAACTATTTTTAAATTGAAACTAATAAACTTTATATTAAAGCAACTCTAAGCCTAATATAAAACCTAGACTCATCTGTTCTCAGGAATATCTTTGAAAAATATTGGCATCTTAATAATTTCCCGTTTTGCTTACTATCAGCTAACACTCATATCAGAGTGCTATCAGTGTGAATAAAATGTCTTTCCTGTGAGAGAAATGATTTAAAAATTATGATTGGTGGTTCAATGTGACAAAAAAATGGGAAAAGACAAGATTCAGTGCTGTCATTAAAGAAAAAAAATCACAGAATTTAAAGAATATGTTATTCTCCAAGGAAAATGTTAGGACAAATGGGATAAATTGTCCATATTTTGCAAAAGGAACATTTGAGGTCCTTTAGTGTTTTACACTAGTTGACAAAAATACTTCAAAATAATTTATCCTCTTTTTTATATTCTGTAGTGTGGGGTACTTCCTAGCTCTGTGCTCCTGGTTCAGGATCTTGGATGAGGGGAGATGTGAAAATACAGGTTGTGGCTATCAGCAAACAAAGCTGAGAAATTTTTCACCTGAGCAATGAATTACTTAAAATAATTTACTAAGATGGTGTAGGACACTGCAAATGTGCATGCTGCTGTAGAGCTTCATGTCAACAGAGGTGTTGGGCTGCTTTTAATTGAATGCTGTCTTTCTCTAAGGGTCTGTGAAGGCAGATCTTGTATTGAGATTGAACTCCTTTCCATTAGCATAAAAATGGATGACTTTTGATCTCTTTCATGCAGCATACAGCAGCATTTTCACAAAACCCAGGATCCAGTTACTGAATCACAGGAGCAAATAATTAGAAATGGAAATCCCTGCCGGGTTATTGAGTTCTTTCCTCTTAAAATGCAAATATATTTCCTGTGATACGTATTTTTCCTTGTGAAGTTCACTCTTGAATCATGCTTCATGACCATTTCATCATTTTCCTGTGCATATCATCCCACAGATTCCACTATTAAGTGCCACACTTATGTCTCATTAATCTTGGTTTTATCTCTTGACTGTATCCTTGTTATCATGTTCTCTAAGAATTAAGGAGAGCTGTGGGAAAATCTGTTTGCATGAAATGACATTTAGATTTCTCTGAAACTGCAAATGTAACATTTTTGAGGTTCAAATATGTTTTGCTAACCTTTCACGTTTGTTCATCCTTTGAATTTTTTCATTTCTGATCTGGACAAGAATCCGAAATAGCAAAATACATCAAGAAAATTATTCCTATGGTATTTGGGGACAGAAAGAAAAATTAGCATCTCATAAAACCTCCATTTCTGTCTAGGTACTTTTTGAGAACCAGAAGGAAAATTAATTAATTTTGTGTTCTTCTGAATACCCATGAAATTATCCCAAGTAGTGTTTCATTTGGTGGGCTGTATCCCATATGGTGGACATTAAATATGATCTATTCTTCAGAGCAAGCCTGAGAAATAGAAATAAGAAATATACATATTTAATCTCAGACATTACAAGTACTCAAAATAAACTTTATCCTCTTAGTTTGGAGATCCTAATTTGACAGCATTCTTGGAGGATGGTGATCTACTAATATTCCTGGATACAACTGAGAGAATGAGATAGAAAATTGCTGATGTGCTTTCTTGTTAAATTTATAAAGTATTTTAAAGCTTGTTCTGGGCAAAGTAGCTGTAGCCTGTTCCCTCAGTAGGGGAGAATGACTGTGCCATGGCTCAGGAAAGGAAGTCCCTAAGGTGCCTACAGGCCACTCCTGAGTCACCACCTGGAAGTGAGAGAAGGTTCAGACAGACCTTGCCAGGCATGCCTGGTCCAGTGGCACGCAGGAAGATACTGTGGCTGCTCACCAAGCCATGCAATTACTAATAGCCAGCAGAAGCAGGGTCTGCCTGCAGGGAGATCGCCCATGGAGAGCAGAAGAGGACTCTTGCTGACTGCTTCATACATATGAAAAATATGGCTTTATTTAGAAATTCCAATGGCCCTTCTCTAGGCAAAACAGCTACTCACTCCGGGTCTGAGTAGTGACTCCAAATTCAAGTCCTGTCTCTGAATTACTCATCAGTGCTGCCTTTATTTCTCCAGCTCCCTGTGAACACCCTGTGGTCCTGGGAGCAGGTGATTTGATATGCCAAAGTCCTACCTAACCCTCTGTGCAGGGAGCTGTATTTCAGCTCCTCTTGTCCTGAATGCAGCAGCTCACCAGGAAGTGTTGGGACACCAATTCTTGTCCCTTTGTCCAGCCACACTTGATAGTGAGTCAGATAAAATTTAATGGAGGTGATAATTGCTCTTCCCAGTCACTGTATTTTTCTTTTTAATTTCATTGTTGGCTAATGATCTGTCTGTTCTTTCATCTGGCATGTCTACAGGGCTGAGGAAGAGTTCCTCAAATTGCTCCCAGGTGACTAGATCAGCAAGTGGCGACTTCCCAGGCATTTTATGATACTCCACAACTAATTAAATCTATTTCAAGAGATGTAAATCAGGAAGGATTTTTTTCTTACCCAGCACTTTAAAGCTGCTTATCTGAAAACTTTTTACAAACAGGAAGGAAATGCCTTTATCCCTTTGTGACCAATGAAGTTTTTTTTTGGATGATATTTTGGTTTGTAGCTCAGGTGTGCGCCTCGTAGACCAGACTGACTTTGCTATTCTTGGCCTTGTTCACAGGCACTGTCTTTATCCATATTTTGGACACTTGTGGCTTGTGGACAGTCTCTGCAGGCAACACAGATTGTCATTGTAATGTATAATTTGCAGCTGGGAACAGAACTATTGCATGACACAGAAAATCTGTCAGAGGGCTCGAAGTCCTGACTCTGGCAGTGCTTGACCATGACAGCTTTGCTTTTGCTCTGAGCCCTGCACAGACATAGAAAACACAGGAAGCTGTAATAGCTGAAGAGCAATACTTTTGAAATTGTACAAAATGGACTCTTACCTGCAGATTTGAAGATGACAAAGTGTTCTCTAGTGGCTTTGGCAGTTTTTCATGAAGAAAACTCCTTTTTAGGGGCCACTCCTTTCTTTTTCCAGGGTTGTCCTGGCTGAGAGTGGGGAAGAGGCAAACAGAAAACAGCACGTGGCAGACAAGTGTGCAGGTGTGTCTAACCAAACTACAGAAGTCCTGGAAAACCAGAAGAGGGGCTTTTGAAGGCTTTGGAGAACAAACAGAACAAGCTCTACTTTTTTTTGCAGAATCACTGGTGGTACTGCATCAGTTGAAAGGAAGGCAGATTTCATATCTTGACAAAATTATTCCTACTTTCCCCAGTTCCTGTCTTCCCTATCTTCTGATGGATGGGATGCCATGCCACTCATTCATCATTTAGGTACCTCAGTAAGGTAGCATAACCCCATGTGGGTTTTATGGAATCTGGAAGGCTTATATAAATGTCGAAAAGACAAACTTCTCCAAAATATTGTTACCCCACATGTCCCAACATGCCTTCCACCAATATTCAGAATTCATGTGCACATACAGTCCCTCTTTTGTGATTGATCACTTCAAGCTCAGGCATCTAAATGAAATGGGTGTTCTCATTAGGTGATGGATGCTTTTGCGTGTTTGCAGAAGCACAGTGGAGGGTTGCATTCTTAGTCAATCATCTGAAGGTGGAGAAATGAAATGCAAATTATTACTTACATCTTTTCTGTGTTTGTATGTCTAGAAAACTGATTGTGGGAGAATTCACTTTGATAATGAGCTATGACCAAAGTTTTCTGGCCATTAAAAAGTAAGAAAACTTGGGATATGAGGAGTAGAGCCCAGACAATGGCAGCCTGACTAGGGAACAGAAAGGGCTGATGTCAAAACAAGGGAAATTGCCTTTGCCCTCTAACTTAGCCAAGGAGAACCTGGTTCATCAGTATTTGCAAGTTGTAATTCCATTATGCAAATAGCTTATACTGGTTTACTGCTGTTTTCTTCCAGTTCTTTCCCTTCTGACAAAAGCTCCTGATATATAAGCACAAAGTTGAAAGTCCTGCAGATATCAAAACTAAAATTTGTTTTAAACCTTTTCCTGTGAGGCAGAGACATTTTCTTTCTTCTCAGAATTATTATGCTCTTTATGCTAAAGAACCCTTTGGTTCTGACAGTTCAGATGTTGGTGGAATCATATTGAAGAGTGGATCAATGAGATGAGAAATCATCAAGGGCAAACCCATGTCAGGATTTCTCTGGTGATCCCCAAATGAGGAGTTCTAATTTTTGCAGGATCACCCAATGGGGTGATCCTGCTGAAACTAATGGTGAAGAAGAGTTTTAATTATGAAACCATCCAGGAATACAATGAAGCAACAGATTAGAGGGGGATGACTGAGAAGAGTTGGTGACTTTTCTTCAGCAGATACAGAAAGCAGAAGAAAGGATCTGAGGTTAATTAACTCCTGGCCAGCAAGATGTGAGTGCTAGGGAAGGGGGAAAGCAAAGACTCCTGGGGTAGGAAGGAGAAAAAACAGCAAAATGGAGAGAGACCACAGGTGGGCTGAAAGCTGGATTCAGCTGAATCAGAGGTCATCTTGCTCAGAGCCCTCAGGAAGAATTTCTGGGTGAAAGGAGCTGAGGTGAGTGGTGTGCTGCTGACAAACACAGTATGAAGGGCACAGCTACAAACCCTGCCTGTGCCAGGACAGTGAGGAAGGGTAGGGAGAGACCCACTGGCTGAATCAACATCTTCTCACTTACCCAAACCCAAGAAGCATTTGTACAGAAAGTGGAAATTAGGTTGGCTTAAATTAGCATGAGTATAAAAATTTATTACAGACAAAATAAGGAGGCTCTACTATATGGTTTGATGGTTACAAGGACTGCTTTGAAAATAAGCAAAAATAGGATGTGTATAAACCACACCAGAAAGAAAAAAGATTGTACTTGCCTCACCCTGTCCTTGATTATTTTTTCTGTTGTTCTGCAGTATTTACTGAACTTATTTTTTACCTACTCTTATCCCTGCCCTTTTTAAAAAAGGGAACATTTCCTGTCATATTATTATATTAGTTTTGGAACAATGAGACAGACTTTGCTACAACAAAGAGGGAAAAATGAGAAAAACAGTCAGAAAACCCCAGAATTCTTAATTTAAAATCTCACAGAAAGCTTGGTTATTTAAATTAAGAACCACTTGCAAAAGCAGAGCTCCCTTTTAATGTACCTTTTGTAAGGGTGAAATGCTCAGTGTGCCCTTACAAAATTTCCAAATTCCCCAGAGCAAAGCAAGCACCTGACCTGCAGATGTATCTGAACAGCTTAAAACTCCCTGCTGTAGCAAAAGCCTGGACAAAGCCCCCCTTTAAATGTGCTCCCAAGGTGCTTACATGAGAGAAGGGATGGGAAAAGATGTGCTCCAAGAGACTTCTGTCTCAGCTGGAGATGAGCCCTAAGCAAATACTGGGTTTTCTTAACCCCAGTATTTCCCAGCCATCTGAGTGAACAGTTCCATTGCCTGGCCTGCAAAGGAATTCAGTTGAACCTGAGTTCAATCTTCCCTAAAAGCAGGTCTTGGGACTTCCCACCTATTATCTGTGACCTCCTTTGTAGTTTCCAACTACTCTCTGCTTATCTTACTTTTGCTCAATCCTCCACCTCATGCTTTTCTCTCCAGATCTGTCTTCACTCCTTTCCTTCTGTAATGACTGTGCTATGCCTGCTCATCTTTCTGTCTTTGAATTGCTTGGATTGGTCTCTCCTAGATGCCTCTTTTCTTAGAATTACATATTTTATTCTTTCATCCTTCACCTTAGGTACAGCTTAGTGCTCTTTTCTCCTGAGTAGGTGCTTAGCTAAAACTCAGACCCTGTGAAGAGAGGATTGATTCTTACCAGTATGGCTGTGCAATCAGCTTTTTACTGGGAGAACTTCAGCTGGCCCCTTATATCCTTCATCCTTTGGTAATAGGGCAGGTTCTCCTTCATGCACATGTATTTGAAGTCTGCATAGAGACTTGCATCCTAGTCACTAATGATGCTTCAAAATCTTTCCTGCTATCTCCATCACATTTTTTTTTTCAGTGTTCTGGATGGAATGTGTATTCTACAGAATTTTTTTGTCATTTCTTGGTGTCTGTGTAAAACAATCTATTCATGGTATTTGAAGAACTTGGGGAAATATTTTAAATTATTGTCACATCAATGGCAATGAAAGTGAAGCAGAAGCTGTGATCAAGAGTCCTTATCCTGTTTTTTATTTTAACAAGAGAATTTAAAAAAAGCCTGCAAGTGCAAGCTGATGTTACAATGGAAGCCTTAACTTTCTTAAGTCTTCAGAGTTCCTAATTATTTCTCTCTAGTAATATGTGTTAAAACCCTGTCATTTATTTCTTTTTCACTCTTCTGCCTATGTGGGGAGGGAAAGAAAAACTCATCAGATGAGTCACATGCCCTGAAAACATAACAGTGATTAGAGTTAGGCTAAAGGCTCCCCTGAAATTCACCCTCTCCTGCTCCTTCAGACACCTCATTGCTTGCTCATGATTAGATGCCTGCAGTATGTGAATGTAAGTGATATTTGTACAAAGCACAGGTGACTGTGGAGACCTGCATTGTGCTGTACATGCATTTTCACAATGTGGTGGTGGTATCCTTACCTTTCAGGACCTGAAGGTGACCTGCAAGAAGGTCAGAGGGGAATATTTTACAAGGGCATGTAGTTATGGGGCAAAGGGGATTGATTTCAAACTGAAAAAGGGAAGGTTTAGATTAGATATTAGGAAGAAATCCTTTACCATGAGGGTTGGTGGGGCACTGGCACAGGTTGCCCAGGGAAGCTGTGGGTGCCCCATCCCNTGTATATGTTATTTCAGTTCATGCTTGTATTACAGTGACATGACTGTTGTTGAAGGACCCTTGTTACATGGCTTCTTACAACATTTGAATTTATATAGTCCTCTGGAAATGTTTATTAAAGTTATGAAACCATGAGACTAATTTAAAAATGTACATTGAAAAGGAAAATTAACATAAAACATTTAAAAAGTCGGTTTAGATTTCAATTTTTGAGCTTTTTATTTAATTTTTATTCCCCTTTTTAAAATATGTTTGTATCTTGATCAGGATGTATTTCCTTTTTTTGTCTAAGCCTTTACCAATATTAGAGAAACAGTTGCTGTCTTTAGAGTGGCAAGAGGGGCAAAAGGCAGTAGGTGCTGGTGTGAGTAAAATTGCAGAAATTCTGCATTGCAAAAGGTGCTCCTACCCCAAAGTCTGGAGGATCATTAGTGAGGGATGGCAAAAACCTGCCAAAATCTCTTGCTTTGGTGAAAAACCACACCCTGCAGCAATCTCACTGTCCTGCCTTACTTCTCCCCACTCTGAAACTGTCCTTAAAGGTATCCCCAGTGCATCTTGTTTCTCACCCTGCCCAACGAGCAGGGGCATTTCCTCTGTACCTCACCTGGCCTGAAGCATTCTACTTTTTGTGCCTGTCTCCCCTCTGACCTCCCAGGTGCTTCTTTCTTTCCTCTGCCCTGCTGCTGGCTGGACAGGATGCTTTTGGCAGCGTTTCTGGGCTGTCTCCTTGTGTAACACCCCCCTCCCCAGTGCCTGCAACCTCCAGCACCTCTATTAACCTTTCCTGACAAGGTTGGCTTCCTGTGCCTCTCCTCCATGAAATGCCTCTTCTGGAGGGAAGGGATGGGCACATTTATTTGCCTCTGCTGTCCAGCCTGTTGCCTCTTCTGTGAGCCTTTGGAAGAGGCAGAATCATCCCCCTTCTCTTTGGGGTCGCTGGCTCCCCTTCATATTCTTTCAGTTTATATGTGATCCTTATTCCTTAGGTCCTCTAGGCATTAAAGTAATTTGTGGTGTTTCTTGGGAGATCCCAGGATATTGTTCTTGGGCTGGAAATATTAAAGATTTTGCACAAAACTCATTGGAGACCCCATGGGATTCCTTTGTTCTTTGAAAGCACTCGAGGTCTAGCCTCATGTTTTCCAAATATTTGGGATTAAGTGGTTTGCAATGTGATGTTGTATCCTCTGGAATGCATGTCTTCAAAAATGTGGCCCATATTGTTTATGATAGAGAAAAAACTCTAATGAAAGGAGCTCCATTCAGGTTTGTGTGCAAGGGGAATTGTTACCAGAGCCTTTGGAAGTCAGCCTAGAGTGGGGATAATTTCCACATTTTTGTTAATTGTCTTTTCCTTTTCTATACACTTTGCTAATTTCTTACACATGCTTTTATTCCCCCCAGCATTGATAATTTGCTCAAAACTTGGTTAAATGATAATAATTCTATGGACAATTTAACCACATTATTTTAGATGAAATTAGAATTTACTGTCTAGCCTAATGCTAAGACAAAAAAAAAAAGAAATATTTGAGCATCCTGTTAGTAATGGGTAAACTAATTTCATCTCAGCTGCAGAAACATTTTTAAGAATCTTTTTTTTTCTTTCATGGAATTTACAACATGGAAAATCAGGATCTACGTTTCATTTTCTTAAAATGACACCAGTGTAGTAACTCAGACACTGCTGCAACTGAGAGAAGAATCTGATCCTTGTGTTTCTGCTGAATTGTGCCCTCACAAAGAAAAATGGAAATAAATGAGAAAAACAGACTCAATTTACTAACAATCTGCATGACACAATCTCCATAAATTGTGCTAATAGAGCAATTTATAAAAATTGTGGTAGTATATTAAGGAGAGCAATTTACAAAATCCTTTTAGAATAATCAGCTAAGAATTGCTGGTAATGCATCTATATTTTCAAATATTGTTTATGTATAAAACAAATTGACTGTCTGTTCTAGTTTACTCTACATTATGTTAATACCAAGTATAGACAAGGGCAAATAATGAAATACTCAGATTTTTGTTTATCTACAGATTGCATTGATGGTCAACACATATTTTAGATGCATCACACTCTTTTATGAGAAAAAGATTTCTCAGCTGGACCATTGCTGGAGTTTTTGTTTATGAATTACTGAAAAATGTTTTTCTGAAAGTGTTCATCTTGTCACTTTGATGTAAAGATCAGCACATGAAATGAATACATTAGGGCTGCAGTAAGCCACCCTCAGCTAAGTGAAATTCTTCAAAATCCACTTGGAGTTGAGTTGCCTGTCCCAACACAACAATGAAGATTTCACAGGAGATGCTACATTGAAGGTTTACGTGGCTGACACTGTGTAAGGGTTTGAGACAAATCCTTAACAGACACAAGAATGAAAAGACTGCAAGATGTGCTGCTTTATCCCTGACCATGGAGGGGTGAATCCTGCCCTGCAGCTGCTCANGCAGCCTGGTCAAGTGGAAGGTGTCCCTGGCCATGGCAGGAGGCTACAAATTTTTGATCATTAAGGTCCTTTCCAACCCAAACCATTCTATGACTGTATTGGTGATGATTCTATCAGTGTCATTCTTGTCTGTGGTAGTAAAGCTGTGTAAAAAGAAAACTAGAGGGGGGAAAAGTGGACAAAGAGAGTGCTACCTGATGGCCCATTGGTGATCTGGTTATTCTTGGCTAAAGTCAGAAGATGAAAGAAAAATAATGAAACTTTTGTTTCTCTTCTCAGGGGCTATATACCCTGGTATATATATAGCTATATATATGTGTTACTTCATATATACTTTTATATATATATATATANAAAATTGCAGAAATTCTGCATTGCAAAAGGTGCTCCTACCCCAAAGTCTGGAGGATCATTAGTGAGGGATGGCAAAAACCTGCCAAAATCTTTTGCTTTGGTGAAAAACCACACCCTGCAGCAATCTCACTGTCCTGCCTTACTTCTCCCCACTCTGAAACTGTCCTTAAAGGTATCCCCAGTGCATCTTGTTTCTCACCCTGCCCAACGAGCAGGGGCATTTCCTCTGTACCTCACCTGGCCTGAAGCATTCTACTTTTTGTGCCTGTCTCCCCTCTGACCTCCCAGGTGCTTCTTTCTTTCCTCTGCCCTGCTGCTGGCTGGACAGGATGCTTTTGGCAGCGTTTCTGGGCTGTCTCCTTGTGTAACACCCCCCTCCCCAGTGCCTGCAACCTCCAGCACCTCTATTAACCTTTCCTGACAAGGTTGGCTTCCTGTGCCTCTCCTCCATGAAATGCCTCTTCTGGAGGGAAGGGATGGGCACATTTATTTGCCTCTGCTGTCCAGCCTGTTGCCTCTTCTGTGAGCCTTTGGAAGAGGCAGAATCATCCCCCTTCTCTTTGGGGTCGCTGGCTCCCCTTCATATTCTTTCAGTTTATATGTGATCCTTATTCCTTAGGTCCTCTAGGCATTAAAGTAATTTGTGGTGTTTCTTGGGAGATCCCAGGATATTGTTCTTGGGCTGGAAATATTAAAGATTTTGCACAAAACTCATTGGAGACCCCATGGGATTCCTTTGTTCTTTGAAAGCACTCGAGGTCTAGCCTCATGTTTTCCAAATATTTGGGATTAAGTGGTTTGCAATGTGATGTTGTATCCTCTGGAATGCATGTCTTCAAAAATGTGGCCCATATTGTTTATGATAGAGAAAAAACTCTAATGAAAGGAGCTCCATTCAGGTTTGTGTGCAAGGGGAATTGTTACCAGAGCCTTTGGAAGTCAGCCTAGAGTGGGGATAATTTCCACATTTTTGTTAATTGTCTTTTCCTTTTCTATACACTTTGCTAATTTCTTACACATGCTTTTATTCCCCCCAGCATTGATAATTTGCTCAAAACTTGGTTAAATGATAATAATTCTATGGACAATTTAACCACATTATTTTAGATGAAATTAGAATTTACTGTCTAGCCTAATGCTAAGACAAAAAAAAAAAGAAATATTTGAGCATCCTGTTAGTAATGGGTAAACTAATTTCATCTCAGCTGCAGAAACATTTTTAAGAATCTTTTTTTTTCTTTCATGGAATTTACAACATGGAAAATCAGGATCTACGTTTCATTTTCTTAAAATGACACCAGTGTAGTAACTCAGACACTGCTGCAACTGAGAGAAGAATCTGATCCTTGTGTTTCTGCTGAATTGTGCCCTCACAAAGAAAAATGGAAATAAATGAGAAAAACAGACTCAATTTACTAACAATCTGCATGACACAATCTCCATAAATTGTGCTAATAGAGCAATTTATAAAAATTGTGGTAGTATATTAAGGAGAGCAATTTACAAAATCCTTTTAGAATAATCAGCTAAGAATTGCTGGTAATGCATCTATATTTTCAAATATTGTTTATGTATAAAACAAATTGACTGTCTGTTCTAGTTTACTCTACATTATGTTAATACCAAGTATAGACAAGGGCAAATAATGAAATACTCAGATTTTTGTTTATCTACAGATTGCATTGATGGTCAACACATATTTTAGATGCATCACACTCTTTTATGAGAAAAAGATTTCTCAGCTGGACCATTGCTGGAGTTTTTGTTTATGAATTACTGAAAAATGTTTTTCTGAAAGTGTTCATCTTGTCACTTTGATGTAAAGATCAGCACATGAAATGAATACATTAGGGCTGCAGTAAGCCACCCTCAGCTAAGTGAAATTCTTCAAAATCCACTTGGAGTTGAGTTGCCTGTCCCAACACAACAATGAAGATTTCACAGGAGATGCTACATTGAAGGTTTACGTGGCTGACACTGTGTAAGGGTTTGAGACAAATCCTTAACAGACACAAGAATGAAAAGACTGCAAGATGTGCTGCTTTATCCCTGACCATGGAGGGGTGAATCCTGCCCTGCAGCTGCTCAGCTCCTCTGAAGAATGGCTGCATTGTCCCAGGCTGTTTGGAGAAGCAGCAGGATGACATGAAGTCCCAAAGGCAGCTGAGTTTGCACCCCGAGTGCAGGGGACTCCCCTTGGCTGAACACAGCCACTGGAAGAGCTGGGTGTGTCCTGCCAGCCCTCTGCTGCCTCCTTCTCCCTTGTTTTCTCCTCCTGCACCACCTTGCTGCAGTGTGAGGTGCCCCTCAGGTAAGCAGAACAAGCTGCAACCTCTGGCTGGAGCTGACCAGGTGGGACTGCAAAGTGCTCTGCATATCCAGCAACTGATAAAGCCAGGATGAGGTGGTGGCAGGAACAACTCCATCTGCTACTTCCAAGGCAAAAGTGCACATGGAATGATCCCCACTGAACAGGGTTTCCCCCTTGCTGAGCTCCAGGATGCCAAAAACTCACCCCAAGCAAGGACTACCCCATGGCTTGGGTGAGTTAGGGTGAATCAGGGTTGAAGACAGGTTTGGGCTTGTTCAAGGAAAAATATATATACAGTTGTGGGATTTTCTTTCATGTTGTTTTACCTGGCAAAGACACTTGGCACTGCAGAGGTGCAGAGGCAGGAATTGAGGAGGGTCAGTGTGTGCATATATTGAGGTTACAAATACGATGACCTGCTCCAGGAACGGGGTTGCTCTGACACATCAGGGTAGTGGAAATGAGTCTGAAGCTGCCAAAAGGCCCCCAGGCAATGCCTTGCACCTCCCTGAAGGGAAGCAGCATGTATAAACTCTCACTGCTTGTGGGTACAGTCCAACTTGCTCTTTAACATCCCCTCCTGGAGGGGCCTGCCCAAGCTCTTCCCATTGTCCCCTCATTCTGCTGCCATAAAGACAAATAGTTTAGTTAGAGCCCCGGGGCACAGAGCAGAGATTCACTGCATGATTCTTAGTTACTCTGTGCTGACTTACTCACCTTTAAGGAACCTTAAATATGCTTAAAACTGTGCAAGGGATTTTTTAAATAATTCTGAAATACTGTGGGAGTAGTCCTCCTTCCCACAGTATTTGAGAGAGCTCTATAGCTAGCTCTGCCACGATTGAACACCTCAATTTGCAGCAGAAAATTTAATTTAATTCCTGTTAAAAGGTATCGTTCAGTTTACTTTAAGGAAGTGGAAGATTAGCTGACTGGTCCCTCAACATTCAGAGGAGTGAAGACAGATATATTTGCATATTCTTTTAAAACACTGCTGAGAGTGAATGTTTCATGATAACATTTTTAATAGAAGTTAGAATAATTTGTAAGCCAGTACATATGCCTGAAAGAAATCCTAGTAGACAGTGACATGAAGAAATACACAGACATAAAATACAAAATATTTTCAGTATATTTTACTTTTTAGTTTGCAAAACTCTGAAAAGATGTTTTTGAACACTGAACAATGCCAATTTATCAATTAATTACTTCTGTGCATACAAACACATGGCACTCCTACAACATCTGGTTTTGTGCCAATAAATGTCTCTATACTTTTAATTCCAGTCTTTGCTCTTCCACTGTCTGCAACCTTATTTTATTTTGATTCCTTTCTTCTCTTGCACTTCAGTTGTTTGAGAGATTTCTGGGCTGTTAGCTTTCCTGCTTTCCTGGAGTGGGATTTTCTTATTAACTAAATGCAAGATGTTATCTCAACACAACTTTGAAGAAAGCATAAATATATGGCTGAGACCTGAGTTTTCAAACAAAAAACCCCTGGGGCTTGCTCTGTCTTTCACAGTCAAATTGTCTACAGAAAAAATATTGTGTACATCACATGTTCAGTCAGTGTATTCATTTGAGAAAATATATGGTACCAATATAGTTAAGAGTTTATTTTCTCTGTGGTGAGAGTCACAGAATGGTCTGACTATTATGGAACCTTCTGATGCAGGCAGGCACACTGTTCCTAATCACAGAGCTTTTTGAGCCAGTTAATGGGCAAAGGGATCTAACAGCCTAAGAAGCTTGGGCATTATAAACTCAAGAAATTATAATTAATAATCTTTGTGTCAGATTACTGTAAATTTTGAAGTTGTCATGAAGTCCATATCAAAGTACTTGCCTGAAACAAGTGGTGGCCATGGGTAGTTGTCTTTAGCATGAAGAAGTTACAGAAGTAACATGAGGACAGTGCATCCTTTCTCTATCATTGTCTGGGGTAAAGGATGGGTGTAAGAATCTGAGTTCTTGGGCTTTGTGTGGAAATGGACATGTGCTGGCCAAACTCAAGAAAGAGAATACCAACCAGGGCTAAAGGATTAGACTGCACATCCATTGATTTGGTTCACAACCTCTGCAGGAAGGTGAGGTGCTTGTGACAAATCTCTTTGTGCTCGATGGTATTTAATAGAAGCCTTCATGGATACAGTTTTTGTACCTGCAAACCAAATTGCTGATAAAGCTACATCTTTGCATGTAAGCTAGGAAATTTATCAGATGGTACTGGAATATCTATTTTGCTGTTTGGGTAGACAGCAGAGTATTGAGCAAACAGCACTCAGCCAGAAGGCAAAATCCTTATTTCCTATGGATTGCCTAAACTGAAGGAAGAGCTATTTGTAATTTCTGGGTTGAAAACACTTGTTCTTTCAGCTGGGAATAGATTTCGGTCTCAAATTATCCTCAAAGCACTAGATAAAGAGGCAGATTCTTCCACTGGCACAGTACTACAGTAGTCAGGGCAGGCACATTTTCTGGCTGGTTAGCAGGACATCTGTGTCAGCTCACAATCTCATACTGTAAAAACATCCCAACCATTTGCTGGCTCTTGCTATATGAACTATTTATTTTTCCAAGAGGCCTAGAAATCAGGCAACCACAAGATATTAACCATACCAAAAGTTAATACTCATTTCAAGTAGCTCAAGTGTCCCACTTTCAGTGGGTCGATGGACATTTTTTACAATCTCTTTTAAGGAAAATATTTGATTCATCTTAATTAATTTTAATGGGTGAGATGGAGAGAACTGGTAGATGGTGTGGCAGTGAGCAGTTATAGGGAGAGTGACTCATTTTGGAAGCATGACCAGGTACTTGAGAAATGCAATGTGCAGTCTGGGTGTTCAGAGAGCAGGATAATGTTACAAGGGGACAAAGTGAATAAAGTGCTCTCCCCACACCAAAGATTGGAAGTCAGAGAGCTTACACACATGTGGTCATAACTGCTTTCAGATACCTCTAAGATTTTTATTGGAGAAGAGGTGGAGGCTATGGCAAGGTAGGAGTTTCCTTTAGCTAATGGTGATGTAGGGATGCTTTGGAAGAGGGATTACAGATGGATAAGCTATTTTGTTTTCTAAAGAAAGCATGATTTCTCCTGATTTTCTACTGCTAAAAAGATCTTTTAATGGATATGGTGATAATTGGCTCTGGCTCTGTTTGTAACTAGTTTAAAACCTGGGCCAAGTTTTTGCAGAAGTTTTTGTCTTATTGAGAGAAATGAAGGGCTCCTTTCTGTAGAGTCTAATAGAGTTGAGTGCAGGGGGTGGGGTGAGTGGCAATAAACACAGTGGTGTAAGTGGAAGGAGCATGAACCCAGTCATGAAGCATGTAGCATGGTGTTGTCAGATCAGAGAAACACCCCCCTCCACCCTGTGTTTCCTTAAAAGAAGGAAACATTCACAGAGTGTGTATATCCCTAGTTTAGATATAATAAAAAAGCAAACGCAGAAAATCTGCTCTCAGCTCGCAGAAACTTCCTGAAATAACTTGGGGAATGCTTTGTTCTGGAGTATTTCAAAAATAGAGATCTGAGACAGGAAAGTGTCATGAACTTCTTATCAGATAGAGTGACCAAAGGAAGAACAAATAGGAAACTTCTGCCAGATCCTTCAACTCACTACAAGAGCCAATGGCATCAGTTATATTCCTGCAAGCAGGTGCTGAAATAATGGCCAAAGCAAACCAGGATGGGATTAAAGTGGAAGGGTGGCAAACCTTTGAAGCAAGCATACACACCCAGGTGATGAGAGAGAGAAGGACACAGGGCTGTGCAAGCTGAAGACAGAGGGCTCTGAATGAACATGATATCCTAAAAACAGGAGGCTCAGCACTGACAAATGAGGAAATCACTACAGGTATGCCCAAAGCCTCTCAAGGGATTGTCTGCACATATGATATCTCCTGGGCATCCCATATTCTTAAACCTGCTCCTTTTCCCTGAGGATCCCTCTGAAGATCCCCTTCATTTGTTTCTGGGATGCAGCTGCTGTGTGCATCCCTGAAGACTCTCCTGCCAAGCCTTGCCAGGGGCTCCTGGTGGGATTTCTTTGCAGTGCTGGTGGAGTGCTCTGTGCTGAGGAAGACGAGGTGTCCCTGTTGTGGTGAGCTCTGTGTGCAGTCCTGGGAGATGGGATCACTCATCTCAGCTGTATCTGCATAGTGTTGGCTCGTGTTTCCTATTAATGCAAAGTAATAAAAATATTATTATTACAAAAGTCAGGCTCAATGACAGCATGAAATAATGAGGGGAAATTCTTGGCTGCCTAACAAAGTCCTCTTCTGAACAGCATAAAAGTAATTTTATTTTTGTTGATGTTTTATTTTGAACACAAAATGTGCCCTGGAAGTAAAGGGAATGTATTGTTTTGCAATGCTTCAATAACACATTAGCTCAGGAAATCTTTTTCATTTCTAGAAGAAAAATCTCAGTTCAGGATTTGAGAAAAAAAAAACAAAACCAGAGAGCAACAACAGCAGCAGAATCACTCTGAAATACCACAGTCACCTTTGGGATTCCTATGGTTCTTTTGTTGAGTAGTAAGCATCTTGAATTTAATTGACAATCATCAGCCATCTCCCATCCTTTCCCTCAGCTATGGGGGTGTGATTCACTGAGAAAAGTTTCAGCCTTTTTTGTTTTTCTTTCCCTTCTCTTTCCCTGCAGTAAACAAAACCAGCCCTGGAATCAGAGGTGTTGGGCTGGTGCTGCTGTGGCTGGAGGGGGAGAGGCACTGCTAGCAGAGACCTTCCACACAAAGTCCTGTCTTTTTATGCTGCTGCTCAGGGTGGCCTGCTAGGGCTACATAAAATGCAGAGGAAAACTGGATTATTGTCAGATGTAGGGCTCTGAAGCTGAAATAACTCCACTGACTTCAATCCCATTTTGCCTCTTTACCAGAGGTTATGGCTGGTGTACTGAACTGCTCCTGGTCTTCCCTGTGAAGACTGAACTCTGTGCAGAGCTAAGCCCAAAATGCTGCCTCATGCCAGTGCCTGCACCTAGCCAACTTTTCTTCTTTTAGGAGGGACTAATCTGTCTTGACAAAAAGTCACATTTTACTTAAAAAATAAAAAAAAAAAAGAAAAAAATATAAGAAAATAGAGAGGAAAGGAGGCCCAGCCTGGTTCTACTTTATTTCAAACATGTGTAACAGGATTTTATCATAACTAAATCCATCTGAAGAGGCATTCTCCTCACATTTGCACCTGAAAGTAAGTCCCTGCTTCAGGGCTGTAAATGGAGACCTGAGACTGAGGCTCCTGCTCAAGTCAACACACCAAAACACTGACCTGATCTGCTTGAATGGGAAGGGTGCAAAATCATTATTAACCAGGTCTCCCATGTGCTGAACTCAGCCAGGTTTATGAACTGACCTGTTTCACCTTGGGAAAGATGAAAAAGGAGTTAAACAGAACAGCATGGTGTGGAGAAAAGACAGAAGCAAACTTCCCTTCCTGTGGCAAATCTCCAAAAGTCCCTTCCCATTAGCAGGGTCTCCAACATTCAGCCATGGAGTTACAAGTCTCAGTCTGCCTCTTTGTCCAATATTACCCATGTAAGATAATTGCTCAATCCTGTAGTACCCCACTCTTCCTCTGTCTCCTCCATGGGATTCAGGGTACATTTCTCTTCTCAAGGCCATTCCTTGGAGAATGGAAAGCTGTGGAAGTTATTGAATGAATTTAAATAATATTTTTCAGATAATTAACACGATGAAAATGGACATTACTAAGCACTGGATTTCTATGTTATTTCTGCTTACTCTTGGATGCTGAAGTTTTGTGCAGAATTCAGAGTAAATCTAAGGCAAATGCCAGGAAATAAAAATGTGAAATGAAGGCAAATCACAATATAGTTTCAATAAGTGTAACAGGCTAAATTAATTAGTTTGTTTCCTATTTTACAGGACCAATTTGTGCCTTAGTGGTTCAGATACCAGAATTCCTTCTGATTCATCTACATGTGTCAGGTGTGACTGGAAGGCCATTCCCATGCAGTGGGACAGAAAAAAGGATGACAAATCTTAGATAGATCAATCCAACACAATGACTAAAATAAGCAGAGATTATTGGGTTCTATTTAATTTGTATTTTATTTTTGCAATAAAAAAATACAGGGATCAATTGCAAACACATGCAGCAACGAAGCCTTTATGTTTACACAAATCTGTCCTTGGTGTTCAGAGCTGTATGAAGCTTTAGGTCAAGAGATGGCTTTCCCAAGTATAAATTCATATTATCAGTGTTAAAATTCAAACCTATTCATTTGTGTGCTTGAGTAATCAATTGAGGATCTTACCATCATAAAAGTAATTAATGTAAAGTTTGTTGTTGTGTTTGCTTAGAGAGGATTTTGTGCCTAAAATATCTGAACAGGACTTTAAAAAATGGGAAGTTCATCTCCAGAATGGATTGGGGAGTACAGGAGGAAATATAGCAACAAGTAAAAAGGAAAACAAGAGAATGAAATTTGTGTCTCAGAATTTATTTTAAATTAAAGCATGAAAGCTTGGGAATTGTACACTCAAACAAATCTGCCATGGGACATGATTAGCATCTTCAGAAGGGAAAAAAATAAATCAATTTCTTAGATAATACAGTCAACACATTATAATTAATGCATTTAAATATTTCTTAAGGGCAGGTACTACGTTAGCAATTAGGGTTTTAGTAATTTTTGCAAAAGAAGCTGCACCTCATTATATAATCTTTTAGACCCATGTTATTCTTTTCATAAAGGAGCCAGTTATATTGTTTATGGATTCTTGAGAGAGCAGAGCTGGAAGCATTAAGTATTAATGCAAATGCCTGAAAGTACATCACTGGAAATTCAATCTCTTTCTTTCCCAGTTCACATTATTTCCCTTTTCTAAAACTGTTTTTGTTGCATTCAGAATGTTACATATGTCTGTGAAAAAACAAGTTTTCATTTACAGAAGCTATAAAGTTGTACTTCTTACTCAGGCAAAACTCCTGACTTGGAATCTTTCTCTCATAACATGTAAATTTCAATAATAAATATAACAAATCAAATAATTAGTATAAAATCAAATTAACTCTTAAAATATTAAGGAAGAAAAAGGGTGCCTCATGCTACAGTGTTAAATTTGTATTCAGTGTCTCCTGGCAATGCACAGAACAAAGCAGAAGATGATTAGCTCTGTTCTTCAAATAATTTAATATGATTTTTCAGTTACTTTAAGCAGAAGCAGAGTTAGAATAAAAGGAATAGGCTTTTACCAGCCTCTCCCACTGCCCAGACTCTGAATTATTTTAGATACACTGATGACAACTTAGAATTGCATCTGAAATGTTGCAAGTAGAAAGCTCAGGGGCGCTGAAAGCTGTTTATACAGGGCAGACACTTTGCAAGTTTACAGCAGAGTGAGCTTTATACACTCAGTTTTTGGATGGAGTTCATGGAATGGTCATGTCCCTGAGGGATGGCTGTGCACCCTCCTCCTCCCTGTGCTGGCCACACTCATCCTGTGAGGACACGATTTTCTGAGCCAGTGCATGGCAGCCCCGAAACTGCATTTAATGCATTGGAATTAATGCACATAAACACTCCACTGCTCATCTCCAGAGAGCTGTGTGACCCTGAAGGTGCACACTCAGGCACTCAGGGTTTCTCAGAAAGGAGCTGGACACTCCTTTCCTTCTCCAGGTTATTTTGAAATCTTCCTCATCACAGGTACAACTGTAGAGACTGAGAATTTTCATGTCCTGATTCACACTTGCACCATGGTGCTACCCTATAGGGAGTAAAAAAAAAAAACAAAACCAAAAACCTTTGTAAGGCAGAGGTTCCAATTTCTCTTACCTAACTTTAGATGTCTGTAAGGTCATCTGAGCCATGCTGTGATCACTTTATAATCAGTGGAAAAACAGAGGAGCTCCAGGAGGGAGATTTATTCCCTCTTCGTGTAGAAGTCAAGAACTGGTCAGATGAGACACACCCTAAGGACCTATTGTCTTCCACTGACTGTAATGACAAAGATCTGGCTGAGGTGCAGATATTTCTGCTTTAACAGTTCAAGGTTAGAAGAGAGGAATGCCATCCCAGGTGGCTTCAGTGGGCATTGGATCAGGTCTGCTACGAGCTGTAAGTGCATTTGAGACCAGTATCAGGTGTTCAGCTTTGCCCTTTGAATACAATACCTTTGTGTAGCTCTGATGCTCAGCAGCCTTTTGCAAGGAGGACAATAAAACTGTGGCTGCTTCACTGATGATACTGCAGAGCAGGCTTGGCTTAACCTAAAAGTCAGGAGGACAGAGTGGAATTCACTGGATTCTACTTTGCTGTTTGCCAGTTAAAAGGTTTCAAAGAGAGAGGAATTGTGCGTAATATAATTTGCAATGTCCAGTGACCTTCCCAAAAATGTAGAGGCCAAGTGAAAATTTTTGATAATCACCCAAAAGTTAAAAAATGTTTTACTCAAATTGTTTGGTGAATCCTCATGTTCAGATCAAAGTCCTAATTTACTGGACTGTTTGAGAGTAAGCACAAATCAGAAATGTTTAAACATCAGTAAATTTGCTTGTGGGCAGGAGATACAATGTTTGCAAGATCAGGATTTTAGTTTGAAAAAATAATACTATAACCAGGGAAAAAAAAAAGCATTTATACTGATAACATTACATTCTCTCGTTCACTGGGATGTAAATTCCATTTTACTTACTCAACAACTTCACAGGGCACAATGGTTTTCTGAGGTAGCCATCATAGATCAGGACTTCTCTAGATAAATACATAAATGAGAGTTTATCTTATTTACAGTACAGCAATTTTCATCCTGTATATAATAGAATTTTCTTGTATTCTGTGCCTGTAATTGCCTTTTCTCTTTTATGGTATGTAATCAATTACTTTTTATGGTCAGGTACTTCCATTTAAGTGAATTGAAGTTTTATCATTATATTGCAAGTGTTCATTAGAATTTACCTTCCTACAGGTGAGAGTAATTTCTGGCCTTCCCCAAGAGAAGCTGAAAGCTGATGTCTATTGATTTAGGTGCTTCCCTGAATTTAGCCCTGCTTGCATCCATCCAAATATTTTTTAATCAACCTCCTCCTTAACACCCACAAGCAGTAGTCTTTCACTCTTGGTAGCTGAGTCAGCCCTGTGTCCTCTGTTGTGTGGCAGAGACATGCACCAGACTTCAAACATGATTTATTTTAAATACAGTGCTGATAGAATACCAGAGGTTGTTGTTGATGGACTAAAAATCCCCCTGCCAGTCTGGGACTGTAAATAATGCTGTAAATGTGATATAATAGTGCAGCTATGTGAGTGCATATACACACATATATGTACAGTGTCTCTGAGGGTATGGAAAAATGTCCTCTGAAAGACCAGACTGGTTGGGATATATATATATATATATATATATAAATAAATCTGTTCTAGAGCCTCCTGTGAGGATGTATTCATTCGAAGTTCATGCTCTTTTCTGTTATCCCACATTGCTCCAAAACTAGAGGGAAGGAGAGATCCTCTCCATCTAGGACTTCTCTACTTGAAGTGAAGCTTTTTCAAAGCATCTGTCAGAGCTGAGGACAGAAGGATTTATGGAAAGGGGAGTCAAAAGGGTTCCAGTTCACCACCAGTCCTTTGGCAGTGCACATCCCCACACATGGTTGGTTTTGCCCAGTCTGCTTCTTCATATTATGGTTGTGTCTTCCCATAAATGATGTCCATCTTATAAATTAGTATAATCTTATGTGCCAAGGCTCCTGGGGGTCTAGAGACCATCCAGTAGCCTTTATGTAGCTCTGGTTGCTAGGACTCTGCATTTTAAGTGAATCATTTCAGTAAGTTAGTGCTACAAACTATTGAAAGGCTGTTTTCCTGTGATTATCTTTTGAATATTCAATGAGAGTGAAGAAGTGAGTGCTTGTGTTAGTGACCTTCATAAATTTCAGTACCTCTGTTCCTGAAAGTGAGGAACAGTTTAGTTATAAACAGAGAGCTTGTTCCCTCATGATAGAAAAATGGATAAAACCTGTGTGGAAGTTATAGACTGAGATGTAAGTGCTCATAATAGTTTTTTGTTTTGTCAGAAAAACAAGGTCCTAACCTGACATTTCTATTCAATAGCAAAGAGTGAGGATATCTGTTCCCTCTAGTGCTGTCCTGCTCCAGTCTTGCTTAAATGTTCCTTTGCATGCTAAAGGAGAAATGTGAAGCTGGTGTGTGATCATAGCAGTCCCTTCTGGCTGTAGGAAGCTGTGAACCTGCTGAGCCAGGCTGGCAGACCTGCTCTGCTCCCCTGGGAGTCCCAACAAGGTGCTGTGCTGGGCAGTGACTGCCACAGGGCACTCTGCCTATAGCAAATGTTGCAGCTGTGCTGTCGCAGGCAGGCACACTGAAAATGCTAACAAAACACCCACAGGAAGCCCCTGTTCCAGCACTATTGTATGAGAGGACACAGCTCATGTTTACATTGGAGGGGAAAGATCTTGATTATTTAAGAGTTTCCTTTAATTAAATCCAACTTAAATCTTATCTGCATAGTCTACTGCATCTGCCTTTTTCTGGAGGGTGGAAGTTAAAGACAGATCTACTTGAAGGATTACAAATCAAGTTGGACATGGGATCTATTTATACTTTTCAGAGAGTTACATGGTTTTGTTTTAAAATAGTATTGGCCAAAAAAAGGAGTTTTTGAAAAGATATGAAGGCAATGGGCTGTTTTCAGGCTTTGAGACACACTGTGTGCTTGTTGGGAGTTTCTTTTAGAAGATCCCATCTGAAATTTATACTTCCATTCAAAGCTCAGTAATCACCAAAATACAGAGCTGAAGACCTATTTGGACAAAATAATGGTCAGTTCCTTCTCCTGTTTTTGGACTCTAATGTAGTGTTGGTGAGTTTTCCAAAAACTGCTAATTTTTTATATTTGTTTGCCCAACAATTTTAAACAAGATTCTCTGGTTTGTGGAAATTCATAACTTTGCATGCAACAGGTCTAAAATTCAGTAGTTTCTTTTAACCTGTCTTGTGATCTAATTTGTAGGGTGGAAGCTCCTTTTCCTAATCAGGTGTCCAGATTCAATGAACAGAACAGCTGATTAAGCAAATAATTGCAGGTTATTCAAGCAGAGTAAAAACTGCTTGAGCAAATCAGCAAAAGAGATGGCTTGCCTAGGGAACTACAGATATAGATTTCCTTTATAAGTCTTTCCCTCACTTCATTGTAAATTGAAATATTTTTCATAATACTTGCAGGTTTCAGTTGTAAGTGCCTGAACTTGACTCTTGTGGCCATTCCATTGATCAGTTGCTTCCCAGTTGGAGAAGCTGTTGCACAGTCTGGGTTGTGCTGCAGTGACCTTTCTCATTAAGGTACATGGAGCTGGGGTGTGTGTGTGTGATAAACTCCTGAGCCTAAATTTAGATATTTGAGGAGTATTTTGGTACATACACTTAAAAATACCTGTACTGTGCTTGAGAAAGAGAAAATTTGCAGTCCATCTTAGTGCCAACATACCTGAGTTTATATCCTGTTTTATTTTATCACTGTCACACTATTGCAGTAAATAACAATCCTTTTCTGTGGTTATTTTAGGGGATTAAATGCTCTGACATTTATTTAACTTGATCCATGTTGATAGGCCAGGACTCTGGTCACTGGAAATATGAAGCTGCTGTGTATTCTCTGTACAATCAAACACATCTGCCACATATGTGGCTTTAAATCCACAATCTTTAATGGCACATCCTTATCCAAGCCTTTCACTTTATTGTGCAGCTTATAAAGGGTCTCTCAAGACACTGCTGTGCCTTTTCCATTGATTTCATAGTAATAGTGTGAGCAAGCAAGACTTTTGACAGTATTTGCTAGGGGATGTATCTGAAATGCATTTAGAATAATGTTAGGTGGTTTCTTCATGACCAATACCACAGATATTAAAACTCAGGTAAAACTGAGAACGAATCAAATAATTATGAAAAGTAGATTTTACTCAGAAATAAAATATTTGCAAACCCCTTGAAAATGCTCAGCTGCATGTGGAGCTCTGCTGCTGCCAGGTGAGAGTGCTGAGAGAGGAGCTTGTCCAGGGGAGATGTGGCCAGATCTCATTCCCATTTTTCTAGCAGCCAGCCCTTGGCCCTGCTTTTGTAAAATGTGTAAATTAACACAGGTGCACACTGTTGCTCCAAGTAATGTTATTAAATAAATTGTTTACTGGGATCACTAACTACTGTGGTAAAGCACAGAAAAAACCTGCAGCCTTGTTGCAATTTATCTTGTGCCTCTTCAGAGAATGAAGGAAAAAGGTGATCCTTATGTTGACCCTTTCCTCAGCCTCATCAATCACAAGTGGAAATGAAAACATTTTAACTAGCTCTTAACAGTGCTGAGGAGTCACCACCTTCCTTTGACTCCCTTTGCCACCGCCTCCCTGCACTCTCTGGGGATATTTTGGGCAGCCCCAGAGCTGTCAGGACAGGACTGCAGAGCTGCCTGCTCTACCACCAGGTGACTGCAAGCTGTAAGCCAGACTGAAGCAGTGTCTGTCCTGTGTGGCTCACTGCCACCTCAGAGATAATCACATCTGGGATCAGGCAACCCTGAAGCCTTTCCCTCTGCCTTGTCTGTGGTTATTGAACATCTCTGTGCCTGTGCCAATGAAACCTCCTGGGTGGGACCCCAGGCTCTTTATCAAGAGCCCATGAAAGACTTTGCTGTTAGCTAAGTATAACATCCATGGCCACCAAGAGACAGAATGAAATGTGAAAGCACAGGAGAGAGAGCAGGAAGAGTAGACATGCAGGCAGGTTTACTGCCAGGTTTGGGTGACTTATGGCTCTTCTGGTGCCTGTGAGCTTCTGGAAAAGGTCAGAAGGTTCCTCTTATTTTGAAACGTGAAACCAGCAGTCAGGAAAGGGCTTCTCATAAAGACTGTGCAGGCAGCCAGGAAGGTATTTCAGTGGGGATGTGGGGGATAGTGGGCATGGTTTTAGCTGCTAACAGCAAAAATGTGCCATGGTGTGAAAGGGGACCAGCAACTCTTGTGTTTGTGTTACTTCCAAGGCAAGGACTGAGCAATGCAGTTGGGGGAACACTTGGGGTGAACCTCGGAGGCAAAAAACCAAACAGATGCTTCTAAAAGGCAATGTATAGAACTGAGGTGGGGGGAATTCCCCCTATATAGATAAAAGTGGCTCAAGAAATCCAAGTATAAAACTATAGCTTTGTGACAGATTGTTCAGCTGTGCCTCTTCATAACTTTTGGTTTGGTGGCACCAGAAACAAGCTCTGACCTGAAGGAATTCAGATGACGCTGAAAATGTAACAATAATTTTGATTATTGTAGCAATAGGTAAAAATTCTTCATACAAAGTAATCTCTATTGTATGACTCATGGACTACGCTGAAAATAAATCTGGTTTGTGGGAAATTCTTCTGGAGCTGAGAAAATATTTTGGGTGATGTGAAACTGACTCCATTTCTTGTGACAGGCAAAGCTCACAGTTAAGTGGCAAGAGAGTTTGAGTAGGTTCTGATATTTGGATATAATCTATTCTTTCTGAAAACACACCTGTGTAAATTTTCTACAATTGTTAGTACTATGAGATCTTTGTTTTTATAGATCAACAATGTAAAAAAAAATAAAACTAAACTGAAAAACCCTAAGTTTTTGGTAAGTTTTTCATCACTCCTATGTGTACATGATTATTGCTTGGTTTTGCATACTCTTCCATCATATCTATGCATATGTTTTTAATGCTCTCATAAACAAACAAAAATGTCCTAGGCAATCTCTTAATAAATTTAATGCAAACAATAGGCACAGGGTTTTTTCATTATTTGCCTGCTATTCAAGTTCTAATTTTTTTGTGAAGAAGTGGGATTTGAGGAAGGAGGGAAAGGAGCTGGTTGAATGTCAAGTTATATCTATATCAGTTTAGGAAGGGCCACTTTGTTTGCTAGGAAGAGAGCACATAGCATAGCATTGTAATGGTAATAGAGTAATATAAATAATATAAATAACATAAATAGCACTGCCACCCCTGCTGAAGTCCTGCCCTACCTGTATTTGTTGTACAAAATAGCAGAACAGTTTTGTCCTGGAGCACACAATCTTTTGATCAGAAACTTTTGGAAAAGAAAGGGGAGATGATAATTATAGAGCTTGGGCACATCATCTCTAACATACTCAGTTGTTACCTGGACTTTTTGTATCTACTCCCTGTGGAACAATTAGCTTTAATTAATTAAAACCCCATGATGTTCTTTTCATTATTTGCCTCATTTTAAGGGTAAATTTGACACATACACAAGTAAAAGCAGTATGGTAATAGTTAAAGTGAATGAAAGAAAGAGCAAAAAAAAGAGAAAATGAAATTACACTTTCTATATAAAAAATCAAGAAAAAGGGAAGGTGGTAATTTAGCTCAATTAAATCAAAGATAGTACAACATAAAGTACTGTACTTCATAAAAGTAATTCATTTAAGTAGTATAAAACCCCCCAAAATAAACAGTAACATGCATTTGTGAAAACATCATCCTGAGCATTTAATGAACAGAAACCCTTCATAAAGTCATCAGAACTCTCCTTTTTAAACCTCTTTATGGCTTGTCAGTGGGATTTGTTTAGAAATAAAAAAGTACAGGCAACAAAACTCTACTGATACCAAGAAATGTCCAGCCAGTTAAGCACATACTCATCTTTCAGCACACAGGACAGCCATTGATCTTTGGTAAAGCACTTTGGCAGGGTTTACTGTCACATGTGTGATATATCAGCTCTATCTGTCATATGGGGATATGCTCTGAGCGTAAATTTAAATTTAAATTTAAAAAAATACGCTGAAAGTTAATCATGTGCTTAATGTTTTGTGGAAGTGAGGCCGGTTCACAAGAGAAGCTTTGTCTGCTGTAATATTAAAATGCTTTTGTTGGATAGAAGAAGAAAGGAAAGATATTGGAAAAACCCTCTCTCACTTGCTGAGAGCTTTTGGAAAGCTTTTGAAAGGGTGGAGTGGAATAGCCACTTGCTGTTTAGATGATATAAACTGGGGCATGGGGATACATAAATGCTGAATATTCAAGGTACAGTGAGATATATTTCAGGAGGATTTCCTTTGCATGAAAGCCAAGAATGTTAACACTAACCTTTACTATTTGCTATCCTAAATGAAACTTCCAAATAAGCACTTAGGTAAAAGGAAAACACCATGGCTGAAAAATAACTGTCAGTGGACATAAAATACCTGAATATACAGATACCTAATTGTATTTCCAGTAAAGCAAATTATCTTCCCGAATTTAATACAGTTAGACAGACTGTTCAGATAGTTCTGTAGATTTAAAATGCAATGAGGTAAGCATGTAGTATCAGAAATTCCTATTTCAGTCTCTTAAAAATTACCTAGAACTATAGCTTCATTAAAAAAACCCCAAAGTTTCTAAAATCACCTTACAGTGGCTACAGTTAGGTAAAAAGTATATTTGTATGTTCTTTTTTATACACTTTTCAGGGACAGAGGATCACTAAAAATTTTTTATCTCAAATAAACCTAACTTACATTTTGGAAATAACTTTTCAAACTTTGCCTTTAGAAATATTTCCTATAAAATTGTCTCAGTCTTTCCCAAACCACTAAAATTTTTCATATGTTCCATGGTGGCTTACTAAAAGAGATAATCAAATGTACATCAACTACTGTTGTTTAACCAGTTAAATAAATTAAGGAAAAAAAATATGGTTTTGTGAATCAAACTAGAAGTTTGCCTAATAATAATCATCCTCATAATAATCATAGTAAGTAGCATTTTTGTCTGATATCTCTAAATATGCAAGTAATATTTATGGTGAATGTTATAATTGTTGATGTCACTGGTTTTAAGGAGTGTGAGACAATCTAAATCTGGTTCACCATTGGAGGTTTGGTCAGCTGTGGTGACAGTGTGCAGCCTGTCCTCCAATACACCACGTGCATATTTAACCACTGCAGTTTCTAAGGTCATAATGTAAAAATGTTTATCTTCTTTAGGCACACTGGAGATGGCAGAAGGCTGTGAGGAGAGCATCTTAGAACCACAGAGTAATTTTGGTTAGAAAAAGCCTTTAAGATGGAGTTTAACCATGAACTTAGCACTGCCAAGTCCACCACTAAAGCCCGTCCCCAGGTGCCACATCTACAGGTCTTTTAAATGCCTCCAGGGTGGTGAGTCAGCCACTTCCCTGGGCAGGCTGTTGCAGTGTTTAACAACCAGTGTTTTCCATGAAGCAATGTTCAGAATATCCAATCTAAACCTCTCCTGACACAATTTAAGGCAGGGCTCCTGTCTCGGCTCGAGGGCTCTGCGTGCAACTTCTCCCCTCGCGCTCTGCAGCCGCTTTGGCTCAGAGGGCTCTGAGGTCTGTCAGCAGAATGCCTCAGCGATGCTTAATGTACATTTAGGGAGGCACACAGGGAGGATTTTCTACTTGTTTTCTGATGAACTGTGATGATCTGAGGCTGGAAAAGGTCGGTGAGCTGGCTGCATACGGCTTTCTGCAGTTTCCAATGACTTCTCACAGAGAGTGTTGTGCTCCAAAGGAATACATTTCTCTCTAAATGGACACGGCACTCCCTTCCTGTGTTCATAAAAAGGCTTCCAAAAGACAATTAACAGATTCTTTCCTGTGCTCTGGTGTTCCTGAGAACATTCCCAGCTACTACTCTGCTGGAATGTGTAGTCCTGCAGGAAGGTGAAGGCAGGAGTTTTCCATGCCCAACATCTCACAACAGCAGTTTGCTGTGAGATAAAATGTGTCAGCCCATTGCACTGAGTGAAATTTGAAAGATGGATAAGAAAAGAATTTTCTTAACCTAAACTTGCCCAATATTTTTTCATGTGTTTATCCACAGCTACAGATTTTTTGTCCTTTTCTAATTTTGCATGCAAAATACCTTTATTCACAGGCTGTGAGTAGCCACCTTCTATTTAGACCATTGCCTTTCAGCATAACACCTGCCTAAGTGCACAGACCTGATCAAAGGGCTGAAATAATATCACAAGTGGCCAAAGATGTGTGCCAGTGCTGTACAGAGGACACATTCTCAGGATCAGATTATGTCTTCTCAGGCTGTGGTGTGAGAAGAAGGCACGAGAACTGTCTTCATGAAATATATCCCTGTGAAAGGAAGAGCCCAGATTCCAGTTTCTAAATAGCATTGTTGAAAATCACTCTTTGAACTCTCCTCAGTCAGAAGAACTCAAGGTAAGCCAAGTGCAAACTGTTTATCCTAGATGACTTCTAGATCTACTGGCAAAGTTGGCCTCTCCTGAAGGAAATGGGGGGTGTTGGCAGCACCGAAACGTCATCCCTTCTTTATCTGAAACATCCTGTTCCTGTTGCCTTGGCAGCAGATGCTGGGTGTGTGTCTGCACCCCAGCATATCTCATCTTTTTTGTGGCCAGCATGCAAACAGGTCAGCTGCAAGGAGGGCCATGTCTGAGGAGGGCAGCCCTGAAATAGGCTGAATAAAGGTGAATAAAGTGGAGGAAGATTAAAGCCTCCAGAAGATGCATTCTGATATTGAGGCCTACCCTTCTGCAGAACACTTTCCATTACAAACTGCAGAAGCTCAGATGCTTTGGTCATTTAAAACTAACAAAAAATTGTGTGCAGACTTTTAATTTTAGATTAGAGTGCCATATCTATGAACAAGATGACCTGGCTGGTGTTCACTCTGTGTGGTTATTGCACTTTTTGGGATATTGTAAATACAGTCTATACTGTCACATTTGAAACTAAGTTCTACCAAGCTTATTTCTATTTGGTACTTACCTGCTGTGAGCAAACATGGAAAAGTCAGTTTCTCAGGAAAGAGCACCACTGATCAAAAGTGTTTTTTAAAGTTTGCACCAAACAGCAAAATAATAAGAAAAATATGATACCTTTTTTTATACTACTTCTTTGTATAAACCCCCAGTATTTGTGCAGACAGAAGAGGCATAAAATGATACAGGATTTAATTTACTTGGTTGAGGATTCAGTGCCACGTAATAGGAAGATTTCTAAAGCACAAAGTTTAAAAGCATTGAAGTAGAGGAAGTAATTTTGAGCCATTGCATTTAACAAATAATTGATTTTACAAGCCAATTTACAGCACACTTTAAGTTTCACAGTGAGATACATAAGGAATATGCAAACTTTATCTGTCTGTTAACAGTGTTGAACTAAGAAACTAAAACTGTCAATTTAATTGCAATTAAGGTAGCAAAATCCAGCAATCAACCACCCTAAGACCCATATATGCTGTTTATATTGCTAAAAACAACAGTGAGAAGAAGTTCTGCAACAGACTATTACTTTACTTCTTTTTCTTTGTAATAGAATACAATGTATTTAGAATGCAATCAATATATTTTGAAGTGAAGACAGTGTAATTCTCACTTTGAGAGGCACCAAATAATAATTTAAAAGAACTGTTGAAATTAAAATGCATTAATTTTAAAAATATAATCTAGGCTCCCTGAGAGCAGCAAAGTGATACTACACTGAGGAGTTTGCAGCCTGTTACAAGAGATTCCTGGGATGTTTTTGAGGCTGGGATGCTCCCTTTCCTGATGCCCTGGAGGCAGAGGCAAGCTTTCCTGGGGATGAACTCCCTGGCCTGTCCAGGACCATCCATGCCTGGATGTTCCACACCTTCATCTGCACTGCTTGTGAATCTAGTCTTGAATTTAACATCCAGATGAACCTTGTAGATAATCCTTGGAGTCCCTCTTGTTCCTGGAAAAATGGCATTATTTTGGTTTAGAATGACATGGATATTCTCCAAATAGTCTGGTAAGGAAAGAACTGGCTTTCACTTAGGCTCAGGCAGAAAGTGTAAAGACAGAACTGACTGGGAGGACAGGACAGAAGTGGGAGGGATCAAGAGCACAGGTGTCCCAAAAAAAGTTCACTTAACACCCAGCTAGGCTGGCCTGTGAGGTGGAAGCTGACCTCAGGAGCTGTGGGTTTTGGCATTGTTCTCACTGAGCAACAGCTAGATGGATTCAGTTCCTTACAAACAATTTACTCCCAAGCTGGGGACACACTTGCCAAGATTTAGCCTGATGTGAATAAAAACGGCCACATTATAAAACCCTCAAACAGGCAGGTCTTAATGGCAGAGCTGAAAGACCCTATGGCCATTCAGTGCAACTTCCCAGTTGAGTGCCACTCTCTTAAACAGTGAGAGAACACAGGCCTTTGGAAAAAAACCCCATCTTTATAAAAAAAAGTTAATTGCAAAGACACGTGATATAATGTTAAGTGCCTTTGGAACACAGAAAGTCAGATTTTATTTTCTCTTCAGGGGTTTTAAGAAAAGCACCCAAGAGACAGGATTGAACAGAGCTCTCTGGAGGTTAAAATAAACAGCACAACTATTGTACAGAGACCTAGATTATACACTTGCATTGTTTATGAGTTTCAAGGAAAGTGAGCTCAACTGTGTTATTGTGAAAATGTTCAGTTTCCGATGGAGGAGAGCAGTGAGATATCAGTCAGCTGCAGCTCTCCAAGTAGCACACCTACAATTGAAATAAGGGTTCCTTTGTTTCACTTTGGTAATTAAAATAAAGATTTATGAATTCACTCCCTGATCAGTGACAGCCACATTTTTAACATAAATGCAAATGTAACTGTTCCGTGCCTTTCCCCTGAAAAAAAATAAATTCTATTGGAACACAAAATTTATGTAGCAAGTCTTACTGTAAAATAGCATCTGAAAAAGAAAGTGTTTCAATTCTATTTGAAAAATTTTTCTTTCACAAAGTGTGAACTTCTATTGGATTATCACTGGTATAAATTGAATTTACATTCTTCTACAATAATTAATTTGGCAACTTATGTATAGTTTATAGTTATCTTATAGCCTTAGCACCAAATGTTAAGGTTTCAGCTGTAAATCCTCTTTTCTTAGACTAATAAATTATTAAGGCTGATTCATCTGTGCAGATCCTACTTTCTTTTTTTGGCTCCCACCCAAATGCATATTTTTGAAGGCATGAGCAGAAATCTTTTTATCTGGCTTTAATCTGGCTAAGGAGAAAATCAAATCTGTCACTGTGTACCTCTCAGCAAAGTAAAAAATTCCACAACCTGCCAGATGATTTTTAAACAAAACCCCTTGTCAACCACTTTGCAACAGGTAACTTGTCTGATATCACAGAGATACCTCACTGTGTGTTTCATGGAAAAATGAAATAGTCATGGCTAAAAAAGCAACTTTTTGGGTAACTGTAAATTTTGAGATGCCTTGTCAAAAACAGTTTGGTTCTTTGTAGACCACAAAGTGTTATCTGAGCATGGAAAATATAATTTTGGATGGCCTTAATGTGTAAGTTAACAGACAGGAGGAAAAAATGCTACTAATTGTGCTCAGATGTTCAAAGGTGTAATAATCAACTGCTATTCACTAAATAGTCACTGAAGCAACAAGAGGCAGTATTTTATTAGACTTGATTTAGGTAAGCAGTGAGTAAAGTTGTAGAAGAAATGACATTATAGAAAATAACCATGGACCAAGTGAACATGAACTAATCCCATTTGAAACACAAATAAGACAGCCAAGACTAATAAATTGAAAAGCTTAAGTTTGATTGAATGTGGCAGATAATTTTCATGAGGCTTGACTGGAGAATACAAGGCCTCAATGCAGAGGAGGGTCACAAAGCTGCTTGTATTATTAAGAGTTTGTATCAGACATGACATGGAAAGATTTTTGTAAAGAAGCACTGGATGTAAACAGATAAATAATTACTTTATTGATATTGAACCTAGGCACTCAGATCAAGAGCCTCTAAGAAACAGAAAAATTTTGTGGTGGGTGAAGAGAGCTGTGTTATAAGTGAAAAATCATAGTGCTGAGGTGAGAATTGCTAAGTCAGGCTGACTCATAACTCAGAAAGAACACTCAAAAGAAGGCATGGAGTTCTTCAGCTCCATATTTTTAAAGAAAATAGTAAAAGAGAAGGTGAAGTGGATACAGGTTCAGAGTAGGCAGGTATTACTCAAAACTCAAACAAATAGTGCAACTTCTTTTCTGCAGAAGAAACCAGTCTGCATACAGAGATAAAGACAAGACTGATAGCAGGAACACAGCTGGCAGTGGATGCTGCAGGCAGAAGTAAAAGTGGAAGAGGTTCCTGTAGTCAGAGAGGGATAAATACCTTCCCAGGATTTTGGCAGAACATTTGCATGAATTTGCTAGTCCAACTGCATGTTTCTTCAAGAAAATTATGAAAATGTGTTAGTATCATAAAGCTGGATATTAGCAAAACTAATATGTGTATTTGAGAAAGGGGAAAGGAGGCAAGGTGTTGGTAGTAAACCCATTTTTGTGTGCATGAATGCAACCTTTTTTGGAAATGTTTAATCTTGTTGATGCCTTTCAGCTCTGCTGGGTAGAGTCAGAGGTAATTCAACTTTGCTGTTTATTGAGGGCATGAAGGGACTCAAGTGTTCTATCTCTTTTTAATAAATAAACACTCTACAAGATAAAATTTTAATAGTGCTTTAATAAATGTTGAAGACTTTTGTGGCAATCAATACTAGTTTAACAAAAACATATTGTACAGGTGACTGAAAGAAAATCCAGGATACCCATAGGGAATAGGAAAGAGATTTGGCTAAATTTCTCAAAGCTGGGAGAAAATTCCTGAAGACTCAACGAATACAGAAAGGTATTGGTGTGAAAAACAGGACATGAATAAAAAAGTTTTCACTTTCCCAAAAGACAACAGAGAGGCTTAATCCCTATGAGTTTTTCTCTGACCCCTCCATTTGTATGTATTTCTCATGTAGGAATTGAATTTTACATGAATGATGAGATCATCCAAACTAAAGCTAATAGTGGTAATAAAAGGATCCCACAAGGCCTAAAACTTTATGGAGGAGAAGGAAATCTCTGATTTGGGAGCAAGGAAGAAGACTTCCTGTTTGCAGACATGGGTCACTTCAAGGGGCCTCTTGCAGGGTTTTCTCCAGCAAACAGCCCTGGCCTCCCTTGAGGAGGAGACACTGCAAGGGAGGTTGTGTGGTGACCTGGAGTGTCCATCAGTGGACAGTGGTTTGCTCCATGTCCCCTCCAAGGGGACACCTTTGTCCCTGTGCCAGAGCAAACCCAACAGCACAGGGCAGGAGGAGAGCAAAATTTGGGTCACTCTACCCAAGCAATAAGTATGGGAAATTTAGGTTCTGGGCTCCTCTAGTGATTTCTGGAGTAATTATTTTATTTCTTAGCATCTTAATGACATCTTAATGTCATCTGTGCAAAAGAAGGGGCAATAATACTTTGTCTCCTGTATATAGACTGTAAACTTTCAGACACAAGGACTTATATTTTCCTGTGTAAAGAGAACCTGGAAAAAAGCAATGTTGTTATCTCAGCTGGAGCCTCTTTGTGTTACTGTACCACAAATAAATCCTACATGCATATTCGCCTTTAGACATCCAGGAAAAGAAGGCCTCTTTCTATGAGAGACCTCCTGCTGTTTATGCAGGAAAATTCACTGAAGTCTAGAGGTTGTTTATGCTGATTATCAGTTGCTACATCACTCTCTTTTCCTCAGAGAAACTCAGAAGGATGAGGAAAAATCACAAATACACAAAGTAAGGTATTTAGATAAGACCAAAGGCTTGTCTGTGGAGCAAAAATGTAATTTCCTAAATGATATCTCAACTATGCAGAGGCTTTAGGTTGTACTACCAGTTACCTTTATACAAATCACAATGTAAAGTCTCTTTTTATCTTATATTTTCCTTTTAAAGTGCTTTTATCCAAACAATCACATGAAAAACTCTTCCTTTCCTTTTCATGTTAAGAGTGAGAGTCAGCAGGACAAACCTGGTGAGGAACATCAAGGTGAGAACCTCAGAAGAAGAGACTTTTCTGCATGTTTCCTGACTTTAAGGATTCTGAGGGCCACATCCTACCACCCTCTGCCCAAACAGCATCATTTTCTCCATTTCACAGCCAGTGGAGCTGCAGTCCAGCAGGGAACAGTAGGGATTTAGGAACTTGCCCATATTGGATTAAAAGTATTCTACTGTTGTGCTGTGGAGGGGAGGCTGAGGTCGAAGAGAAGCTTGAGGTGAAACCTGGCAGCGTTCATGGGCACATGAACATTGCAAAATTCACAGCCCTCATGGCAGACAAGCAGCCAGCATCACCCTCTGGGCTGCAATGGAGTTTTCCATATCTTGTGCTTCATGGAAAATTGGTTATCTTTCAGAAAAAAACCCCAAACATTGGTAACAAGGAAACCAGTATGAATTCCTGCCAAACAGTTCTGTGACACACTGCTAATAATGCTCCCCTACAGTTATTTTGCACTTTGAAAACCTGATTTCTTTTTCTTCTCACATTTCCAAAGAACACTAAATCCTGAACACCTAACTTGATGTGGCAACCCTTTTTCATTCTTATATGATATGGAGATAATTCTAAATGATGTGTGTATTTGCTATTTTATTGTAATTATTTAAAAAATATTCTAATTTTTATGCTCGTTATTTTGAGGTCTTGGTCATAAAAGACCCAGTTTGACAGTGAAGCTGGCACAAAAATGTCTTTTGTGAGATTTTGAATTTTTTCTTTTAAAGAAACCCTGTGGCGTGGCAGTAACAACTTGTAGAAAGGAGGAAGAAATTTGGTGAAAATTGTATGAAAATCTACTTGGCAGAGTTAAGCAACCTGGTTCCCCTTTAGGGAAAAGATAAGGGAGAAGAGAAACCTTAAAGAGCTTAGCTCAGTCTAAGCTTCGATGAAAGTAAAATTTCTGGGCCAACCTGACATAACCAAGCCCCCTTTCCATGTAAAACTAGGGATGACTTTAAAGAAATATTTTCTCCCAGGGAAAAAAAATAATCCTTCAGATTTCTCACAGACTCTTATGTTGAATGTGTTTCTGATTTTACCCACTTTCCCCACAGGCCATCAGCTCCCTCTCAGCATTTCCACTGAGCAGATTAAAATGTGAAGGGATAGGAAGGTAGGAAAAAAAATCAATTCACTAAATACTTACAAAACCCCTTGACTTTTAATAGGAAAAAGCCATAAATAACAGAAATTTCACTGCATGTTTCTTTCAAAATCCTCTTTCACACTTTCCTGTCAGATGAGGAGACTCAGAGCCAGCTCTAATCTGATGCTTTGTAGATGGCTGGGCTGCAGCATGAACTGTGGGCAAGGCTCAGAACTGGAAGAAAACCTCCATCCTTTTGACAGAGACCTGCCTTAAGCAGGCTCAGCCCCTGCTAGGCTGGAGCCAAGCCCTAATTAGTGGCTCTCCTTTGGCCCAAAGTGCTCCAAAAACTCCTGGTCTTTTGCCTGGTGGGTCCTCTCTTGGTTGTCAGGAACAGCATCATGGACAGACATCCTGAAAAGCTGCAATCCACCAAAGCTCCAGGGCCCCAGGGTGTGGCACAGAGCCTCTGCCAGTGTGGGGTGGGGTGGATCCGCAAGAGAAGGTGGGTGCTGTACACTCCTGGTGCTCAGCTGCAGACTGAGGTCCAGCTGAGGCAAATTAGGTGATGTGCTCATTTTCTGCATGTTTTCCTAATGCTGTCTTGGTTCCTTAAGCATTACAGATGGCGTGGCCTGAGAGTTTAATTGCACTCGCATACATTGCTCAGCAGAAGATGATTTTAGCGAGAAGCTGGGTGCTGCTGTGTTGTAGGAGGCCCCTCAGGAACTCCACCTGGTTCCATTTCAGCCCCTCACACCCATTAATACTTAGGCACTTTCAAATGCCCCACAGATTTCTGTATCAGCATGCTAAAAGCTACCCTTTAGCCTAGAAGAACTTGCTGAAGAGTAAAGATGAATTGCAGCTGCTGTACTCACTTTCCTGTGTCTACATCTGCATAGCCTGAAGAGTTGATAGTTGAGGGGTGACAGTCATCCTCTTGAGGAAAATGGTAGGGAAAGAGTGAAAAAACAGGTGCATTGCAGCCTTTCCCCTCCCCATCACTGTTATCTGTTGTTGCCAGGGTCCCTACAGGATCCTCTGGACTACTTCTGCCTTGGTGGCAGCTATTTCGGATGCCTTGGGATATCAGCTATCTTTACATGCATTCATAGACCCAGACTGACACACTGGTAGCTGCCTGCCTATTGCTGAAGGTATATGGGAAGAGACAGCAGGCAGTATTTTTAAAAATTTCTGAGTTTCTCTCTGGCTAAGATTAATTCACACTTTTTATCTTCCCTTCCTTCTGGCTCTATTCAAAGTTTGCCACATTTCCTTAGCACTCAGATTGTTCTTGGGCTTTTTATTTATTGTTATTACAGTTTTAGTTTCTAGGACTCTGGTGCTCAAGGTAAAGCTAGAGATGGCAGCTAATAATTTGATTGATAATACTGCCATTAAATTTTGGCTTTTTTCAATCCAATAAATTGTTCTTAAGCTCACAGCTGAACATGTCTTAAATGGAAAACGGTCTTGTAATTTAATAGAGACATTAAAATCACCAGAAGAGTGTCAAAGAGCTGAGAAAGGGAGTCTGCTTATCTACTGAAGGAATTTAATAACTCAGAAATCTACATAATTGACATTGGTTCTAATTGTAATTAAATCACATTCCAAAACGGAGCAAATAGTTCCTGTTCACGCCTCAGTTCTCTCTGAACCAGAGTGACAAGTGGTCACTAAGCACTCAGATGTAAAGGCTCCAGCATTTCTTATGAGGGAGATGGAAGTTCTCCCCTGGCTGCTGGCCCCACTTTTCTCCCCACAGTGGCCAAAGAGCCCCCCATGGACCTGCCCCTCTGCTGTGGGAGTTTGCTGCTCACTGCATTAGGTTAGATAATTATTTAGGTTTAAAATGAGTTACACAAAGTATGTGGAAATCTATGGGCCATGGTTTCAATTGTTAAGTTTTGAAATGGAGGAGTAACAATTTTACATAAGGAGTCAGAGCAAGGTCCTGATTTTATTGACTCGAATAAGTAGTGATTTGTTGGAATCCTCAGCTGTGGTACAACTGAGGATTACCTATATAGCTGTATAATGGTATATTCAGTGGTTGAGGTCTTTCAGCTGCCCTAGTCCAGAGTGACACAAGAATGTGTCACAAGCACACAAGTGCCAAAGAATAAGCACATGAACAGTTACAAGGTTATGTTTCTTGTATTGTTCAGCTCCTTAATAAAATGACAAAAGGGTTTCCACACACTTGGAAGACAAAAAGCCTTATAAAAATTAATACCTCTGAGGACTAAAAGGAGTATATGAACTTCACCAGTGCATCAGTGGAGGTGGCAGAGGTGACTCCTCTAAATGTCTTCAAGCCAGGGTTGCTTTAAATGAAGAGTAACATTGTGTGTGACAGAGGTGAAATAATGGTATAACAAAAGATAATGAAGCTGGAATCTGACAACAGGAATGAAATGTAAGGATGGCAAGCTGATGTGGCAAAGCAATGTGGTGCATACATATGAAAAACATGGCAATGGATATGTTTGGGCAGGATGTTAAGAAGAGAAAATAACTGAGGCTGTGATAGTACAGCAAGGTATTTGTTAAAAATTGAAATGGAAAGAGTAGTGCCATGCTGCATTTACCTGGAGGTTTATTTGGAAGTTAACTTCTTAACCCACAGATGAAGAGGCAAGAGATTTGCAGTGTCTCTTGACATCACTTTTGATGCAAAATTGAAGGGTTTATTAAAGACCCACCTCTCTAAAATTCTCCTTAACCCAACAACAGCTCTCCCTGAGGAGCACACATCTCTGTCTTTGGTCCATCCCTCTAAGCAGACCTTGGCAGAGGTGCTGCCAACACCCAAAATTTCTGTGTTGCAGGCAGTGGCCACAAACAGCTTTTGCACAGTCTGGTTGTGAATCTTCTTGACTGCCACTGGCTAAAAGACATGGACTCTTTCTCCCTGAGTTTCATTCCCAGGAGAAACCACCTCATACCATAAGAGTGAATGCTGCAAGTGGTGTAAGAGAGAAAGAGAATTGTGTTCAGAAAACCACGCATTTGTGTGGTGAGAAAGGACACTGTCCCAGCCTGAGCCCTGGATTTTACCCTGTGCTGGGCTCCTACTGCAGAGCTGTGCAAAGAAAAAGGAGATTTACCCAGACACATTTGAGCCTAATGGCCGTTATTTGGGAATGAAAGAAAAATATTTGGCTGTCGGCTGTGGCTAGAAAATTATAATCAGTAATCAAATATCTGCCACCTCCTTCCCCCCAAAGTTAAGCAAGCATTAATAATTAGCTGTAACACACGGGTGTAATTCATTACAATGACTGATTGTTTGTAAATGTCCTTAACATTTTGCCACAGCAATTAATCATTCTTGTTTTACTTATCTGAATTCTTACATGACAACCATGAAATGGTAAAACATAATTATTGACAGCACTGATAGTTAGCTTAAGCTACTCTGTTTTTAAGGACAGGTTTTAGAAAGATCCCAATTTATTAAGTACAACGTTACCTTACCACCCAAGTCAAAAAAATATGCTCACAGAACAAAAATATAAATATAGATATTATTTTTTTCCTTTCAGGAAGAAATATGAATTGTAGTCCTTCACAAAACAACAAAGCTTGTTCTCTGAAAGAAAAACAAACAGACTGTTTTGTCTTCATTCAATTCAGACATCAACTCAACAGTGACCAAAACACCCCCTCACATGTTGAACTGATTAATTCTTTGCCAGGAGGGATCATGAGAAACCTGGATTTAAAAGGCTCTTTAAAACATCATTTGTCTACAAAGCCTGCTGCAGTTGGTTTGGTCAGTCAGAAACCTGATATCCATTCTCTAGTAAAGACTAGAGAAGAAGAAAAGTTGTATGTTTCATTACAATATGTGGTCCATTCTGATTTGTTCCTCCTGCTCATGTCTCCTATCTTATGTATATTTGTTTTCAGATGCAAGACAGGTAGCAAATAAGAACAGGCTTCATTGTAGAGAGTGGATGGGCAAAAGGGAATGCCTGGAATGTGAAAACCTGCTGAGCTGGGTGCAGGTCTGCTCCCTCAGGTGTCTCAGACCCTGTGCTCATCTCTCTGAGGAACTGAGGAAATAAAATAAAAACATAGTATGAGTGCTTCAAATAAAACTGGTGAATATATTAAGAACTTGCTCCTTGAGCCAAGCAATTAGGATTTGTAGGTATTTTTCACATAATTCCCACACTGGGCTAATTTCTTCTGGGGAAAATTTCACAAGAACCTAAGCAAACTGTGAGTTTAAGTCTGCTTTTTAAACCTGACTTGTAATTGTACACATAATCTGAAATGCCTAAGGATAATAACATTGTTAAAAACATTTTTTTTGCATTGCAAAAAGCACTTTACTGGAAAATGGGAACTTAATACTTTTATTGGTACTTAAAGTTTTAAATGTTTGGTGCAAAGACCCCACCAACACAGTGCAGACCCCTGTGAGGTGTGTGTGCCTATGTGATGGGATGGTTTGGTTTGCTCTCTACTGTCTGCTGCCACAGAGACAGGCTCCAACACCTCCTCAGTCCTTGTGTGACATCCCACCCACCTGGGCTGGCCTGAAACATGTTGTAAGGATAATTAAACCACCTTGAAATTACCCCTGCCAGCTTGGACAGTGACCCCTGTACTTCTGCCTCATGGTGCCTCGTGCCTGTTAGTGGGAGTTTTCTGTCTGTTGCTTGTGGCATGATGTAACACTTCTCTCTTCTGGGTAAATGATGGAAACTCTTGTGCAAAATGCCTGGAATATTTTGTGGAGTAAACAGTTGCACTGAATTTCTTGCAAGGACATTTAGAGTGCAGCCTAGGCACCTGAATGCTTCTTGAATATTGAGTGTCATGAAGCTACAAATTAGGGTAGTCTGTGCCTGTGGTTTTCATAAGAGGAAGAAAAATTCAAATGAATTCTTATAAGAATTTTTTATCCATCTTTACTTACAAGACTAATAAAGCAAAAGCAGACTAGGCTAAAAGAAAAAGCTGTATCCCCTCATGTGAAGATAACATCTGAGCCCCAGTGCACGTGACTATAACACCTCTGATTTAGTTTGGACCTGCATTTTAAGCTTCACATACCACTTTTAGGTCAACATTTTCTCACCACATTGGACTCCTAACAATTACCTAGAACTTTTGCAAAAATACACAGAGCACATGCAAAAGTGAAAAATAATGAGTCTGCTCCCAGATGCCTTTTATCAGCCTGTTTTTCCTGACACATTGGATGTGATACACAGCCAGCTTCTCTAAGAGCAGGCTGAGAGCTCCCACACTTGATAGTGCTTTCACAACTCTTGGGCAAAGTCCTAGCATTACTAAACTCAGTTCCTTGTTTATTCCCATAAAGCCAAGATTTTACCTTCAGAATGTGTTATTTCAGTTCATTTGCAAAACAAAAGTTTTCCTGATGAAACACGCACAAATTTAAGGCTCATTATAAATGAAAGCTGTGTTTACAGATCTTATTGCTTCATTATGATAATAAAAGTGCAGAGTCCTTAAACACTGTTCATTTTCTCTGTCACAATCATGAAAGGGCAAAGAGAACTTGCACTTACTTATTTCAGACTAGATTTTGTGTAGGCTTAAGGACCTTCTTAAGAGCCTGATTGTAGAAAATTACCTTGCATTGTATGAGCAGAAGTTAAGATTAAGTTTAAAATAAATAGAATCATTTCAGGAGGGCAAAGTTTGTGAAATTGAAGGAAGTGGTTAGTAAAGTCAACTGGACTGAAGTGTTCAGGGCTTTGTGTGGAGGAGGCTTGAAGTCTCCTCTAATCAAAATCACAAAACCTAGAAGGAATTTGACAAACAAGCAGAAGGAGAAAATTGTAAGAAAATATTCCCAAAGCTATTTGAGTCAACAACTGCCTCTGAGTGATGGTAGGAGTGAGTGTCCAGCAAACAAAAATTATTACAGCTACACATCAGCAAAGAAGTCTGTTCACACAGATCAGAAAGCACAGGAAAAAGTAAAAACCACCAAATACTAGGGTGAAATAAGCCTTCTAAAAAAAAAAAAGTTAAAACATATTGAGAAAATTATTAAGCTTTCAAGTGATGGGCTTGAGAAAAGTAGTACAGGTGGAATGCATCCAATATGGGACAGAGGTTCAATTTGAGCAGCTCAAACTCAAAAGTGTTTTTTTACCCAGAAAGAGAAGGAAAGTGGCTCCTAGTAATCAGGAGTGGCAGCAGAAGGCATTAGAAGATAGGTAGAAGAAAATCAGCTGGCAGCAGGAATTTTTTCCCTAGTTCTGAAATATCTCTGAAATAGCACATCTGCTCCTTTAGGCAGGGAGGGAGCAGAGCATCCCTGAGCTCTCTGGGATGTCCTAACTGAGCAGCTGGAAACTCAGCCTTGGAGCCTTCAGTCTCAGACCCTTTCCCAGACCCTGCAGCATCGAGGAGGAGGTGTCTGTGCAGCTGCTCTGGGCTTCTGTTTGCAGCAGCAGCAGCAGCAGCAGAGCCCCTGGCCCTGGTGAGTGAGAGATGGATCTGGGCACTCCCCAGCCCTGGGGGAGGCTGAGGCTCCCACTGCAGGGCACTGGTTTCTGAGCACAGGTCAGGGGCTGAGTGAAGGATGATGGAGCCCAAGCTCAGGGAGGGGAGGCAATACAAAGACTGGGCACACACCACAGGCAAGGCAAAGAATTTGCCACAAGAAAGACTTAGGGGACAGTCCTGGAGTTTCTTCTGCTCTCTCAACACAGCCTGTGATTTCTCTGTGTAAGAGCAGCACCAGAAAACAAATATAGGATTTGAAATTTGCTAGTAAAAGCCAGTTTTTTAGCCTCACTCAGTATAAATTAAGAAAGTAGCAGTGCAGAATTCCCTGTATTTTAACTATGTACACTTAAGGGGTAGCCTATCCAGTCTTGTGGGTATAAAATTATGGCACCACAGATGAACAGCTAGCTTTTCAGGCTAACTGCTCATTTAGTAGCCTGCCATAAACAAAACTTAAGGAGCATTCAGTGGAGGAGGAAAGGATTTTGAAAGAAATGATAATGAAAAATAGAGCTGAATGGAGAAGAGGACAGAATTCAACAAAACCTGCCAAACAGCTCTTCACACCAGACTAATTTGATATTTAAATATTGATAAGGCTACTGATCTTCTGGGGAAGTGAAAAGTAGTACATGTACAAGTTGATGGAGTGAGAGCCAAAAAATGTGCAGATAACATGATGCCTAAATATTAGACTAGGAATTATATAAACTTTTAGGTGTCAGGGTTGTAGCCTCCTTTTGTGTATTTGTAGAGGGAAGTGGCACTATAGACATTTATGATCAGTTATACAGTTGTACATCTAAGAAGAAACTACATAGAAGCCATCAGGGGAACACAAAAAGCTAATTAGTAGAAGGTACAACAGATGTGCCCAAAACACCTTCTTGCCTCTTTTTAGTACATCCATAAACTGGGCTTCATGGTATAAATCCTTTCTCTAGGCTTATACACCCAAACTGTCTCTTTTGAAACCAAGCAAGGGAACAATACCCTTTTATGTAGTTTTCCTCAAAGAAAACCTCTGGGTCTTGTAGGGAGTGTTGCTTCTTCTCCCCCTCCTCAGTTAGCTGAGATGATTTCTTCCTGATTGTGGCACTTCTCTGCAGCTTTCTGATGCCCCAGGTCTCAAGTTTTCATACCCAGGCACAGGCTCTTTCTGTCCCTCTCGTTTGCATTCTGCTACAGGACAGAGAATAGTGAGGCAGCCTGTGGGCAGGAAAAATAATGTGGTCTTCTCCCACCCAGGAAGAACTTTCTTATCCCATTTGCAGCAGCAAGTTCTTCTCCCTGGAAAACTGCAGGATTCTCCCAGTCAAAGTTCCAGAGGCAGAGAGGTACCAGAGGCAGAGAGGTACCAGTCCACAGTGGCTGGGAGAAACCACCATGCTAATTGAGGTGTGCTCCTCTGTTCCAACAGCTCTTGAAAACACAAAGGGGAAACAGCATTTAGCAGACAGTGAAAGAAGCAGAGAAAACAATCTGTCCCATTGCCTTCTGAAGACTGCTCCTTCTCCTGTCCAGTGGAACTCTGCTGGACACAGAGCATCCTGCTTTTCAAGTCATATCTGGAGACCCTCTGGCTGCTATGGTCAAAGTTCCTCTTTCAACCTTTTAAATCTGTAATTGCTCAGATTAGAGAGAAGGACAGATGCTGGAGAGGAGAGGCAGGGGAGGGCAGTACAGGAAAGGTTTAGATGAGCCCTTAGAAACAAGTCAGAGCTTTGGCCAGCTCTTGCAGCCTGTCCTCTATTCTTGTGAAAAAGAGGAAGATTCACACCAAAGGCTCCACACATCTACAAATTTATAAGAAATGCCAGAATATCTTGAGCTGATTCTCAGTGATAAGGCCCTTATGGAGTGCTGGGGCCACATTACTGACCAGGGTCCTTGAGGAACAAGAAAGCACCTCAGAGGGGTGCTAAATAAAGAGCTGTGGTCTTCAGGACTGGCTATCTTGCATGGTTAATAGCAAGTTTCTTTGCAAGACCATCTCAAAGTTTGGGTGCCAGACCAATTTGGACATCAGTTACTGTCTCCTCATATTCCCAAGAGGTGACAATATAACAGAACCAGATGCACTGATCTTCCACACCCTTTTGTAAATTTAACACCCACAATGGAATCTTCTAATATGGCAAATGCTGAAACTAATTGCTTTTCAAGTTCATTTATTTTCTTTCATTTTCTTTGCACAACCAGACTTCAGCTCTGAAAAGGCTTTTAGCTGTTTTAAAACTGCATGTCTGATGGCTAAATATCTTGCATAAAAATGTCCCATACAATCTCTGTGTAACTGTGAAAGAGTGACTTCCTTCAATGGTAGTGTTTTATTTGCTCTAGGTCAATGTTCTTCTTATCAAATCCCATCTGCCATGTTTCCTTCGCCTTCTGCTCTCCTTATCTGTAAAAATTATGCTGTTTGTTTTTCTTCATCAGAAGAGGCCAGGATGCAACAATTAAGTGGAGGAAGCAATTTAAGCATGGGCAATATAATCATACATGTCTTTGTCAGCTAACATTTTTTCAAAAAAGGCATTTTTCAAAGTGGCTCCTAGGTGATTTTTGCTCACCCCCCCTGCTACAGGTTTTCATTCCTTGTCAGCATCCCAGAATATGTATGTCATGAGGAGGAATTTGAAGAAGGAGATAAGAAACATCTTTCTGGTTTGATTCAGGGAGTGTATGCAAAGGGATCAGTGAGGGAAATTTGCCTGAAGCTTTACAGATACACCAGCAAAAAAAGAGAGAAATATACATTCAAGATTGGCAAAACTGGAGCAGGAGAGCCAGAAATTATGTGACAGGAGACATGATAGATGTAGCTATTATGGTAATGCTGCTTTGGTCTGCTACAAGAAAATTTAAAGCTGTACATATTTTTGTAACCCATTTGCTTTACCTCAACTTTTTCAGCTATGCCTTGATGTAGGGCAGGATGTTCTGCATAGTGATACTGAGAAATTCTGTTTGCCTACAGCTTTCCAAAGCTGCTTGTAGATAATTTCTTAATCCATTACCAGGATGGATATTTGACACATTCACTTGCATTAATTAAGCAGATGTAGGAATAGATGGGTCATTTTTCAACAACCCTTCAGGAGCTTTTGAAGAATTTGATGGAACAGTTCCGTATTTTTTTCCTTAGGAAATAAAAGGAAATGAATGTTGCATAGATTATTTGCATATTTAGCTAGTTGTCCATTTAAAAACATTTACTCACAACTTTTTTTCCCTCTTATTCCTGCTGATCAAAACATCAGCTGTTCACTCGTAAAAAAATGCATTTTTGAAGGGGGAAAATCCCTATTAAAAGCAAATACTTCCATTGTTATTACAAAATTATAATTAATGTATTACTTATATTTTGCAAATGCTTTATCAAAATTATTTTCTAACATCTTGACAGAAACTCTGCATTTCCTGCAAATGGTTCCTTTATTTAGAAGTGAAACCTTTCCTTCTTGCACATTCTGTAAACAGATTTATTACATTGAGCAGTATTTTCCAAAGCATACAATGCAAATGATTGTCACAGGTCTGTGCTGTAGCCTCAAAATCATGAAAGTGTAGCACAGACTGATGCTCATGTTAATACAGATTTGAATACAAATGAAGTTGGGGTAGCACAGCTAATTTCCTGAGATGCTCAGGACTCCTTTGATAATGCCTTTGTTTAGAGTGCTTCTTCCAGGAGGGCTCCAGGAGGTACAAGGCTTTCTACAAGCCCTCCTTTCAGTTGTTCCCAAAGAAATCCTTTGTCTTGAAAAACACCCTCCCTCTTGTTTTTATCAGCAACGTTTGCTATTTAAAAACTGTTTATCACACTCTGCTTCAAAATACTCTTCTTGTATATGCAGATAAATCTGGAGCATGACATGTTTCTCCAATGTGACACTGGCTCTGCCTTGAGGAAGTATGAGGTACCTAAGCTCACAATGAACCGTGAAGAAAACAAACATTGCTCTGCTTGTTGGACTTTCTTAGTAGTTTAATTTGAGAGCATGTTCAGGTTATGATAACTGGAGCAGAATTTCCAGCAGATATCTGCTACAAACACAGCCATCTCTTTCTTTCTGTGCTCGAAAAGGTTTTTTGATGGTGTCTTTTTTTCACTGTAGATGCTTTCAAAGAAAGAAAAATCCCCCTGAACTTCAGAATCAAAAACTCTCAGAGGGCAATATGTACTAAGGAGGAGATTTTTATTAGGTACAGCCAGATTCTCAGATTCATTCTAAAGGGCATGAGCAAATTTTGATGCTCTCCAGCTTTGCAATGTTTTTTAGGTAGGCCCCTTGCTTTTATAGATCATTTACTAACATGGGACAGTATATTTTTTTCAGCACTTGGAACTTTTCATTATTTTCCAAGGGCTTGCCCCCTTATTAAAGAATATATTTTCAAATCTGGAGGCCTCAAAGTATTTGTTTGAAGAAACCTCTAACTATTATTTTTCCCTATTTTGTTTTTTTTATTAACAGAAAGGGTTTGTAAACAAATTAAGTAAACTCAGTTACTCATCTTGGCCTAATTATTTTTGGAGATTTTTCCCATATAAAAGTTGGTAAAGCCCAGGCAAATATTCTGCATTTTGGTGACTTTGCCCTCTGTGAAGTCCTCTCCAGGGGCTGGGATAGCTCCTTTTCCACAGAGGCACAGCGGGACACCTGGACCAGGCGCTGCAGCAGTGATGGAGCCCGTGCCCCGCGCCTTTTACAGCCTCCTTTGCTTTGTCCCCAGGGCACCTTTACGGGCGGGCTGGAGGCCGCAGATGCAGGACAGTTCAGTTCACTCTGTCTGGAGCTCATTTTGGCTTTTAACAGCTGGGCTGCCTTTGGGGGACCTCTCAGGTCCTGTAACGAGGCAGGGCCGCCTCAGCTGCGCTGCT
>VZRX01014352.1:0-15542 GCA_013398075.1 Notiomystis cincta
CAACTTGAAGAATGTGACAAAGTAATATATAGGTAGTTCACAAAAACATTCTTACCTTTGATCATGAATGTGTAAGTGAAAAAGAAAACATGCCACACAGTTACATTTTTCTTCACATTAGAGGTCAGAGAGGGTAGGAAAACTGCTTTTTCATTTAATTGCGTATAAACATGTCCCCAGCCTCTGCTTAAGCTAAACCGTACACAGAATGTTAAATTACTGCATGTGAAGTTAGCAGAAAATTAATATTTCATGAAAATCCTGCATTAACCCCTTGATCCTGACCTTCAGGTTTAATGGGGAACTGGAAGAAAGATGTAGACCAAAGGCTCCAGTGCTGCAATAACAACAAAGAACACTACTTCTAGAGCTTGTCCCTCTCCATAGCTGTAAAGTTTTAACACAGCTCTGGACATTTCTTCTTGGCTCCAAAATTCTGACTGTCCCCATAGAATTCCACTCAGGAGAGGAAAGAGGCTTTCATTTACCTGTTTCATTTACCTATTTACCTTGCACCTTAAGGAAATCTACCTTTCAGAAAGGAAAAAATTATTTCCTCAATTGAATTCCTATGCTAGGCTTTGGCCAGAAGTTGTCCCAGTCTATAGTCATAGATCTGAAGATATGGATGCATCTATTTGTTGGTCTTGGTTTGGATGTCCCAGGACATTGTCCTTCCCTATGACATTACAGTATCAAGCTCTCCCCAAAAGTATTCCCTACGTCTAGCACAGAATTTTGCTGAAATACTAATCTCTCACTTAGAGCCATCCATCACAGTGTGCTGCTCTCAGAGCATAGTTGAGTGACAGAGCACATGCCTGTCCACTGGCTGAGGTGTCACACTGTGGTTTAGGATTGCCCCATGAGTGTGCAGGAGCTGTAGAAATGGTTTGGGCCAGTCAGAAGGTTCTCCTCAAGAAGGGTGCTCGTTGCTGGAGAGCAGCCTTAGCAGTAGGAAGAGCCTTCTAAAGAGGAGATCATAGATGCTGTTGAATCCCATATACTCAAAACAAGACCAAAGGCCAGAGGAGGACAAAATCAATATGTGGCAGTTTCAATGCTTGCCCAGGGTTTCTTGAAGAATGTATTTACCACAGTCCTCAAAAGCTTTTCCTTTCTAATGGGACTCTTCTTCTTCTTCTTAGTATTTTATTTGTTATCTGATCCATGGCTCTCCAGATAATATAAAAAGAAGAAGGCATGGTAACTTCTACCTTTTGCCCAGCACATGGCACTCATAAAGATACTGTGACCAGTGGAGGAGGAAAAGGACAGACCTTTTTTTTCCTATAGAACCACTTTTATACTAAAGCTGGTTCATAGATACAGAATTTATAACTATATTGTAAGTCTAACTTAAACACCTGGGCTGTTAAAATCAATAAACTAATCATTAGCCCTGGTACAGAAATCCTTTGGAGTGTGAGGAAATATGGATTAAAGCTGAGTTCCTTGTTTCAGTCTGTCAGGATTCTGTAGTTCCAAGATTCACAACTTTCCCCTGTCGCTACCACAGGCGTCATTTCTAAAACTCGATGATGGCAAATTTAGACGTTAACGGTGTCCCTGCTAGACATTCCTGTGCATTTATAAAGTCTGAGTGACCAGTCATGGCCATGACAGGCATTGGGACAGGAGCACTCAGGTGTTTAACTCTGCTAGAGAGTGCCCAGGTGCAGAACACAGAACCAAGAAAAGTGCTCCATCTTGATGCAGAAATCATTCCAGGTTATATTTTAGTGGTAAAGACATCCTTTCACAAATATTCCTTTGAAGAATTCAAACTACTCTATTGCTAATAGAAATGACAAAACAGATATGGAACTTGCTTATACTTTCAATCTCCACTGTAGTGCATGTTTCAATTAAAAGTAAAATTACCACATTCTTTAGTTTCTGTAATTTTTTGATAGAATGGTACATTTATATGTTAATTTTGCTAAGATCAACTTTATTTATCTACAGGAAGCTATTCCAAGATTGTTGTACGTTTTCTTCACTTCTGAAATGTTATCACATTTAATTGCCTGATCTTATTTGGGTTGCAATCATAGTCATTAATTAGCAGGAAGGTGAGGGACAGCATCATATCTAACTATCTGTTATGGCTGCTTTAATGAGGAAAATACCTGCCATCATTTTAAAGGCATCCTGTATACTTCACAAATACAGCTTGCTGTAGCATTCTCATTTAGACTGTGAACATCAAAGGAAATTGATGTCAGGTGTGAACAGAAGCTGTTGAATATATCTGTTGAGGAAGCTGAGTGGTATGTCTGGATGGGAGAGATGAAGGGCAGCTTAAAACATTAACAAAACTACAGGTAATTAGTGTAAACTTTCAAGGGTAAGGTATGCTTGAGGAATAAAAATGTTGTTTATAGCTATTCCCTGTAGTGCCACTATCGCTAAGGGTCTGTCAATGTTTTCATTTATAAAGCTCTATTTTTATAGGATTGTGCACTAGTAATAAAAAATGTGCTTGGGGCTAGAAGTTGACAATTTAAAGAAAAATAAATTGGTTTTGTTGTTTTCTGGTTTGGTTTTTTGGTTTTTTTTTNATGACTATAGACTGGGACAACTTCTGGCCAAAGCCTAGCATAGGAATTCAATTGAGGAAATAATTTTTTCCTTTCTGAAAGGTAGATTTCCTTAAGGTGCAAGGTAAATAGGTAAATGAAACAGGTAAATGAAAGCCTCTTTCCTCTCCTGAGTGGAATTCTATGGGGACAGTCAGAATTTTGGAGCCAAGAAGAAATGTCCAGAGCTGTGTTAAAACTTTACAGCTATGGAGAGGGACAAGCTCTAGAAGTAGTGTTCTTTGTTGTTATTGCAGCACTGGAGCCTTTGGTCTACATCTTTCTTCCAGTTCCCCATTAAACCTGAAGGTCAGGATCAAGGGGTTAATGCAGGATTTTCATGAAATATTAATTTTCTGCTAACTTCACATGCAGTAATTTAACATTCTGTGTACGGTTTAGCTTAAGCAGAGGCTGGGGACATGTTTATACGCAATTAAATGAAAAAGCAGTTTTCCTACCCTCTCTGACCTCTAATGTGAAGAAAAATGTAACTGTGTGGCATGTTTTCTTTTTCACTTACACATTCATGATCAAAGGTAAGAATGTTTTTGTGAACTACCTATATATTACTTTGTCACATTCTTCAAGTTGTTTTTTTTTTCCAAAGGAAAAACTTATTAAAAATACACTAATATTCAGTTTAACTTTAGTTAACTACTTTTTGCCTATCCCCCTTGGTCTTGCAATAACGGAAAAGTAAGCATTCAAAAGCTGAGATAGAATTATAAAAGCATGGACTTTGTGAGAACTTTTAGTGATGTAAGGCATAAGTGACATCATAAGTCAAAGCTATTGCTGCCATAGACCATGTATCTATGACCAATCATGAAAGAATTTGCAAGGCAATAAGGGAATGTCTAGAACCTTTGGCAACTGTTTAAATCTTTGAAATCAAGAGGTCATCCTAAATCTGAAAGGTTAAGCTCAAAAAATCTTTGTCAAAATAAGAGGTAGATAATCCTTAAGATGGCTCACGGGGACTATAATACAGTTAACATTTTTACTCTGAAACAAGTGTCATTATAAAAACATATTCAAGATTGAAAACTAGCAGATTTTTATTTTTATTACTACTTTCTGGCCAATGCAGACCTATGACTTTCCATTTACTTATGCAGCTAAATCGTCATCCAATCCCTCCTCCTTACACTATGTTATGCTGGAAGCATTGCAACCAGTGTTTTTTGACCTGGAAATCTGATGTCCTTGTTCCAGACATAGAAGATCAAGGTTCTGGATATCAGGTTTGACCCTAATACCACCCTTTCCAGTAATGAACATTTTCCTATGTCATCACTCAAAAACTAAAACGGATTATCTCCCTCACCTTACCTCTATATTTTTAAACTTAAGGCTTTTTTTGGAAAGTGTCAGACTTCTCCATACTTTCCAGAAAATATCAGCCATTACTACCCTTCAGTACAACATTAATTCAAACACTTTTAAACTTTGCCCCAACACTTTTATACTTTCTCCATTCCATCCATAACCTACCAAAAAACCTTGTCTTAGCAATATATATCCCCACAAAATTCATCTGCTTTCCACATGAAATTTTCCCAAAGACAAATGATCAGTATACCCCTAAAATGTGTATACTTATGATACTAATCAAAATACTGTCATTGTTAATCAGCATTCATTTTGTTCACAAAAATTATCTCCAACAGCCTGTAAACTTCAAGGGTCTGTAGCAAGAAGCAGAGCTGACCAATGCTTAAGGTATCACTGCTTAATAACTTAATCCTCCAAACTGACAATTTATTTACTTTAGATATTATTAGAGAACTTGTCAAAAATCTCTGGGATCATCTGAGGGAAAACATACCAGACTTGAGAACAAAACCATCACCATAAAGAGAGGCTTCTGGACATGACAGTTATGGTTGAACAGAGAGAAAGGAAGAAACCCATACTGTTGTTAAGTACAACAGTATCACCTCCAGTATGTCCTAGAAGTTTAAGCTAAAGCATTTTAAGATTTGACAGAGCAATAGAAACTTTCTTGCTTCTGCCATAAAGGTGATGATATCAACTGGAAAACAAAAACTCTGTTATATGTCGAAAAGAAAATTCTGCAGCAATGGTCACAAACTGGTGTGCATCTTTGGAATATTTCAGTATTTTTTTATGAATAGTATAGTACTGATGCAACTTTGAGTATCACTTAATTCTGATCTTAATTGAAAGAGCAACTTGGGGCAATGATGAAATCAGTGAAAATACACTTGTATAAAATTAACATTAGGTGACAATCAAATCCAAGAAGACTGACCACTGGAATTTAAAGAAAGAGGTATATCAAATTTTTGCAGTTTTATTTCTGATTTGAGTCACTTACTTCTGAGACTTTTTCTTGAGGTTTCCAGAATAAAGTTAAGTAACTGAGACTAAAATATTTTAATATTACAATTTCTCAGCCTCAAGACAAGTTGTTTCTTTTAATATTGAACACTTGATTAGTTATTTTTAGACAGTCTATTCTCTTCAGTCTGGATTTGCCAGCTAAGTAGCAAATTAACCATAGCATGACCCTAATGAATTCACCATAGTTATGCACATTGTTTTGTTCTAGAATGTTTAGTTCTGCATTTCATGAGAAAATGCAGCTGTCTTCACATCCTTCTCTTGTCTGTCAATTTTATATCAATTCTCTAAGCTTTCTCACCTTATTTTTGCCAAAGGCAGAAGATCTTTCTGATGGCTTTATAACTAGCTGGTTTTTTCCCTACTCAGAAAAGGAAAGCTGCTGGTAAATACCCAGTTTTGGACCCTTATAATATTTCTGTTATATCTTTTTTAAGTACAGTTAATGCTATTTTATAGGCAGGTCAGAGCTGAGCTGGATAAAACTGAGATTTAAATTTTTTTTATGCTGGTAAGCATCCAAAACAGGGTGTTTTACCAAAGAATTACTTTAAAATTATGTTGTCCCAACCTACACTGGCCCAAGGACAAGACTATTGAGCAACTAACATGCTGCAGGGATATATTCTGGTTTTCTCTGGGTAGGGCTCAGGTTTAACTATTTAATTGCCTGTGACTGCTGTATATAATGTAAGAGGATTTTGCAGCCAGCCTGATTTCCCACTACTTTAAAGGAGTTACAAACTGGCATTTGAACATGACTGAGTTATAGTCACACCAGCCAAATCAGAAACACAGCTAGAATAGTCTCTTGTAGTATGTCAGCTTTCCATTGAAGAGATTTATCTGCTCTACTAAGGAGTCAGACAACCATGAGAAACAGCAAACTTGAGAAAGTTAATAAAACTTTTTTTAAAATCTCAGAAGGGGTTTCAGTCAACATCAATGTTAAAGAAGGTTTAGGTTACAGCTTGTTTTACTCATCTTGACCTTACCCATAAAAACCTCAATGACGTCCCAGACCAAGATGTATTTATATGTCTTCTGGGGCTGAAAGCATATGCACAGGGAATTATTAGAGCTTTTCTGAAACACAGGGCTAGTGTAAGCACACTAAACACATCCCAGGAAAGGACTTATAACTGGATCTGATGGTCTTCTTGCCCTGTGAAAAGTTTGTATAATTTGAGGAGATATCTGCTATATTCTTCAACATAATCAAGCACCAAAACAGCCAATTTGAAAGACTGTACTTTTTTATTTCAATTGGGCTGAGAGTGCTTGATTGAAAATTTTTTCCCCCAAAAGTTCTGGTTAACACTGCAGTAAACTGATATTTATGCAGAGCCCTTTGTTACTATCACTATGAGGCTAAACAAAATCAAGTAACCAATGCGTGTCTTAGATAAAATAACTAATGCCTGCCTTAGGTATAGCCAATGTATGTTAGTATTCAGAAATATTCTCTTCAGTATCTCTTCTTCCTTAACAAGTCTTGAAATTCAGTTCTCCAAACAAACTCTTCTGGACACGGTATCTTTTCCTTCCTGAGTTAAAAAAGAATCCCTTCTGTTTCTATAACAAACAAAGATGAGAATACTACAAAAGAGAGTATAGAAGGAGTCTTCTGTACTCCCACTTTTTTGTAGTTTAGGGCAGTACAGCTCATATGGATGCACAGACCTTGACATGAGATATCTTGAGGAATGCACTTTGTGTTTCCTCCTCTCCTGTGTTTGTCCATTCGCCGCTTGCATTGCCAACAAGATTTTTTGCCCACCAAATATCTCCTGTCCATGTCCTGTCATATGACCAGGTCATGCTGTCCTCTGAACACAAAGAAAGGGTCCCATGCAAGTCATCAAATATGTCGTTTTTACAAGAGCTGCAACAAGGTTCAAAAAGCCTCAGGGTGTCGTTCTGCTACGTGATGTCTCCACATCTCCTTTCTGATGGTGTGGCCCACAGGGGAGGAGGCAGCATGAAAGGGAGCTGCCAAATAATTCAGGTGACCACAGGTGTGTTGAATGAATTGAGCCAAGGACTCTGTTGGGCTCTGGCCTTCTCAGGCATTAGATGTGGGAATAATTTCTCTCCTGACAGTGTATTGCTTAAGAATGAAAATTTCTATCTTATCTTCCTAAAGCACTCTTTACATTTTTGGCGTTGCCTACAGTATTTTGCACTAATCACCTCTGGACCTTGAGCCTGACAGGATTTTAGTCCCATTCCTAGGCTTTTCTAATATTTCACTGAGTCCTCAATAAAAGCTATATTTTGAAAACAATCTCTTGGGCATATGAAATGTCTCTGTCAGCAGACATCAAAGTACTACAAAGATGAATATTTTATCATTTCTTCTAGAAAGGAGGAGACTAAGGCACATAAAGAGGCAGAAATATGGCTGTGGTCAACCATCAGGGTACCTGAAAAGCTAGAAAGAGGGCCTGGATCACCAGTCTGGTTCTTTCCCCCTAGACATGGATACTTTTCAAAGAGTTACAATATTCACAAAATCTCCTTTACGGTTATTTATTGTCTTGAATGTCATAGTTATCTCCTTTTTAAAAAACCTGTTAAAGACCACCGTCAGCAGAAATGCTATCTTACCCTTATGTAGTACCACAAAGAGTTTCAGAAAATAGAGATGAGACTGAGAGTTGATTATCTGATTAATTTTGCCAAGCACATATCGAGCATAAAAAAGTATTCTATGCCTCAAGCAGTGTAGTACAAATGTCCCAATTAGATGCATGACTGATTTTGATTTGGCTCATTATTTATGCAGAACATTGGCTACTGGCTTATTGTCTTACTAAGTTCTGCAATATGACCCTTAATAGAGATTGTGTCTAATACTAGGAACACAAATTCGTTTTTCTAAAGGCTGCATATATCATTGTTATTAGGACTATTATTGTTAACATTATTATTATTAAAATAAAAATAATATATATTATAATAATCTGTTATCTCTTTCTTCCCTGATAGTGACAGAGATCTGAGATAGAAAAGAAATAATCCCAACATTTTGAAAATAAATGTATGTGAGTACCAGCATTTCTTTTTTCAAACTTCAACTGCCCAGGAGTTAGACCTGGAAGACTATACCTAAAGTGTCCTTTATAGTCAGTAGTGGGAAAGATACACTTCTGAAAAGTAACTAATTTATCAGGAAATAAAGTCTAAGACACATCAGAAAATTTATTTCCTGGAAGCAATGAATTTGTTCTATTAATGCCATTGGCCTAGAATGGGATGCTCAAAATTTGACTGCCTTCATTCAAACATTTGAAATCTGTCCCAAGAAACTCCATGAAATTTTGAGCTCTTATGTTTAAAGAAAATCTTTTAAAGCCAAATTTTAAACTGCTTTCATGAAGGAGTAAAGGCTGTCTCTAGAACAATATGCTTTCAGAATCTTTTAAGTGAAGCTAAATATCTCCTGAAAACTATGTTTGCTGTCTTTTCCCTGGTTTACTCTGCAATTTTTCTTCGGATAATTAATTTCTCCAGGTAACATTTTCTGCTGCTATATGGTCATGTTCAGTGCAAGCCTTTGAAATCTCTGCAGGATAATGCACAAATAGGTTCCTGCTGATTCCTGCTTGTCACTTTCAGAAATGTAGAGCCCCAAATATTCATCACTAATAAAGAGCCATAGGACATGCAAGGACATAGCATTGTGTGGCTTCTTCAGTGAAAGCAAGGGAATTTTTAAAAGAAATTAGATGGGTAATTAACTCCCTGTCTCATTAAGAACACATATGGTTAGCCACCTGAGATGCTGGAATTTTAAAAGCTTGTGCTGGAGCAGAAGAAAACCTCAGGATAAAGTCCAATATAGTTAATGGGACTGTGGAACAACCAGATGGAGCTCACAACTCTTTTCAATCACATTTTTCTAATACACTAATAAATGAACTCTTTACTGAAAATCTATTTGAAGTACCATAGTTTAAGATAGCATTGAAGAACAGTCTAGGAGGGCAAACTTTCAGTGTTTGCATTAAGACCACAGATTGAACTTCAGCCAGCACAGTTCCAATTTTGCACACATACCTCTTAGAAGTTACTCTTCTCAACTTAAACAGCAAATATTGTTCAGCAAATTGTTCTAGTTGGTTTAGAATAGTGAACACATTTAAGAAAATTATGAACTGTTGATCCATCACAATGGACTTTTTTCTCTCATTTAGGTAAAATTCATTTCAATAATAAGGAACATTAATAAAAAGGAAGAAACAGTTCTACATTAAGAAGCCCAGACAACATTTATCTCCCATTAGCTTCAGTAAGTATTGTGTTCACTTGGGTCTTATTAATATTTAGACACATAGTTCTGAAAAAATACTTTGAAACATTAAGTCATCAAAATTAAGGAAATTCTTAATAAATGCACTATACATGTATAGCAACATAAGAAGCAAAGCTCATAAATGCTAATCTCCTCATCTCAAGCTTTGGACTCTCATGCTTTTATTACGTGAAAATTTCACTAGATTTTCCCTAGTGTGGAGATTCCTGGAAGTACATGCTGGCATGATCTCTCTGGTACCTAATTAAAATTTATCTTGAGATTCAGAAGCTTTCTCAGCGAGGATGTTAAAAAAAGGGAATTCACTTCTACCCAGCCATTAAATTTGGTTAAAATTGGCCAGCAGGTACAAAAAGTAGTGAGACAGATGCACACATGCACAGGGAGGTTTAAGTAATACTATGTAATTCACAATCCTTTATGAGCCAGAGTAAAGGTGGCTATCTGATCCTAGGAATTAATTTATTTTAAAAATTGAACTAGTGCCCGTCCTTTGAAATAAATGCAAAAAACCTCCAAATTTTAGGTGTCTGGAGCTACCACAAAATTATCTTCATACTTTGTGTGGGAAATCTTGTGCTCAAAAAAGAATGCTAAAAAACCCCTTAACTTTCATTTACAATCCACCAGTTATCTCATATTAAAAAAAGATCTTTAATCCATTCTATTCTGCACCTTTCTGTTACTCATCATCATCCATAATGTAAAAATATCTTCTTAGAATCAAACTATGTTGGATATTGCTCTTCTCAGGAATAATTCTAAAGCAGCAGGTGCTCATGTTTTGTTAAAAAAAAGGTGATAATGGCTCAGGATTCCATATTGTACATGGAGTTTTGACTTACTCAGGGTATCTTCAACTTTTATTCATATAAAACAGTGAAAGATGTGTGACAAACATCTACTCTCCAGAAAATCAAAAATATCAAGGACTCTTTTGCCATCTCATCAAGGTTTCCTTCTGGAACACTTCTTCTGTCTACTCCTGCACAGACTGTCCAAAGTGAAAGGACCTATACCTTATTCATTCTTTCTTCTCTGTAGAAGCCACTTACATGAATATGGAAAAAAATCTCTGTGAAGCAGCTCTGTTTAACATGTTTCTTTCTGTGAGTAATAATTTTTATGTCATTATTAAATAAGAATTGTGGTAGATCTCTTTCATAGCATTAGATATGAAATTATTAAGTAAACTACTTAAAAGCTTTCCTTAGGGAAAAGGATATTTAATCAGTAAACTCAAATCCAGTAAACTTCAGTGGACTTCTGGTGCTCCTTTCTTTCATTAACCGGGTTCTATATATCAGAGAATTACATTTACCCCAGTCTTTCAACTACTATTAACTGTACTGTGACATTTCTTTTTTGTCTCCTCACACAGAGGAACAATGTACAATGGTGTGATGAATATAAAGAAGGTTGAAAATAAAGATTTCTTAAAAAAAATTATTCTTGCTACAATCAGAGCTTTTAAAAGTACCCTAGCCTCCCAACTGCTTTGTCAGTTTTCTTTCTCTAATTTCTTTGCAATTCACCAGGAAACATCCAAGAGGTTTATTAGAGAAATAGATGCTCCAACCACCTCTACAGTTTTTAGTGTTAGCTCTCTCTTCTTAAAAGGATAACATTAATAGTGAATAGAAGAATTAATCAGAAAACACAGCAAGTGAATAGAGCAATCATTTCATAAACTATATTATTGCGTCCTCTTTCGTTGATTTGCGTTTCTTTCCCCTTTTTGAAATTTATCTCCTGACGATGTCAAAAACAGAGCTGAGGAATGAGATCTTACATTACTGATAATATTCTTTAATTGATGTATCTCAACTTTCTGCCAGTCTTATTTTTATTAAAGATTTTTTTAAAAGCATGTGTTCTTCAGTCAAGATGTGCAGCACAGAACTTTAGTCTGCTCACTGGTTATGTGAACTACTGTGAGATGACAATTTCTCAGGCAATAGTACTGGCTGTAAATTGTCACATAAACCAAAAATTGAAGCATTCAGTTTATTACATATTATATGGGATGAACTGAGTGATATAGTGGATGATGGTGAACTGTGAGACAATTTATTTATCCTTTTTCATTAAAATTTGATATGCAGTCATAACTCACAGAGGGCAGAATGAAGTTTCCTAGTTCACAATAGAGCATCCTCCATATCTCATATTTTAAAATAAAGCGGTAGTTACTGCAAACAAAACATTTCATTTAAGAATAACATTTGGGTCAAAAAGATAAATATAGTTATTAATCAATACTAATTATGATTTTGATACCCATATTGGTCAGCTTGCTCTAAATGCAGCAATTTAACACACTAAATGACATTTAACACCTATTTATGCTGTTCTATAATTTACCATAGATAAAAATAAACATCCATCTCAGTTTTCCTTACAGAATCTATCTGGAATACCTATCAATAGTATTTATTCATCTATTTTAGATGTATGTAAGAAGCTCCGCACCATGACATTTGATGATCTCTCTAGCCATAATTGTAAAAATAGTAATTCTAAAAAATGTCATGCTTCCTCTTGCCTGACTCTTCATTAGAAAAGCTAAGAGTTCTGATGTTTTTATCCCTAAATAACATCATTTAAAAACACCTTAATGACTGTCCACAAAGACAGATACAAATGAATGAATAAAGGAAGGATATAATATTATCACCCAGAATTGTTGTCACAGTATTAAACAGGTATTTTTACATAATCTCTGTCCCAACTCACCACTCCTGGATGGATGCAAATATTTCTCTATTTTTGATAATGATTTTCTATGGAAGAAGAATTAAAAAAATGTTTGCAGCCTAACTGTACAGTCATTAGCCATGACACCTTGCAGAATTACAGCTTTTCCTACAATAGGAATAAGCAGTTGGTCTTACAACACATATTTTTCTTAGAGAAAAGAAAAAAAAAAGTGAAAAGTACTTACATAGTAAAAAAATATGGCCTTCCATGACCCTTCTCACCCTGAGCAAACAATCTTAACAGGAATTTTTCTACTGGTACACTAATGGTGCACCACTTATCACCACTGCTGGAGACAGAATACTGAGCTAGGTAAGACCTTTGGCATGACCCAGTACAGTTATTCTTCTGAGCAAGTTACAATGGAAAAATTCAAAACCCAAAACAGTACAAAAAAAAGGTGAAAATAAGGGAAGAAACCAGCTGAAGTGCACAAAGTTTATTTATTTATACAAGCTTGGAGATTCACTATCAAGATGGTATACTTATAAGCAATACAGTAGTCAATGAATGTTTATTAAAGGAAGGAAGAATCACTAAAAAATTCAAATCAGAATAAAAAATAAAAATAAAAATATCACAGGTCATTCTGAAAGAATTTTCTCCCCAGATTTCATTTTGAAAGAAATTACATGCTTTCTTTTTGCAGGATCTAAATAATATTATGAGTTTTTTTCTGTGCAGTAAAAAAGTGCAGCTTTCTAACAGAATATACCTTTTTTTTGTGTCTGCATAACAGTGGTATTTTTCATTAGCAAAAATTCTGACAGAAAAATTCCAAAATGGCTTTAATATGCTTCTATATGTGATGTGGATGCACAAAACCCAGATGCGCACACACACAGAGACAGCCTCAAACAGGGAGGGAACTCTTCTCGGGTGTTTCTTTTACCCATTAAGGCCACATCTGAAAATATTCTGCAAGTGCAACAGCAAAAATCTATTAGGAGCTATCTCATTTTTAAATGACAATCTTAAACATTATTAAAATGAAAAGGGACCAGTTAAGTTCTCTTTTGATGACATCCTTAGGAGATGGTCATCAAAAATAAGCCAGTTTCTACCTCCTTTTATTCTGCTTCTATCTGCTTTTTGGATGAAATGTGTCTCCTTGTACAGGGAGACCCACACAAAGCTTACTCACTTTGTAAGCCTTACATAAACCTATTTTCAGGCTTAGTAATGAACAGGCTTTTCAGAAGCTTAGTGAACAGGAATGAAATTCAGCTTTTCCAAAAGTAAGATACTGCCTGTAGAACAGAAATACTCATTTGCAGAGCAGCCTACAATCTTTCTGGAAATAATATACAGTTACACTCTGCAAACGAGATGTATTATCATTATGTTGATGAGAAGATCAAATATTTCTTTTTCTTCCATAGTCAAAATATTGTTAATGGATGATTTTCTGCCTGGAAGGACATTTTATTGAAATTATGTGCTGAGCCCACCACTCGTTGACTGAATAAGATGAAAACAAATGAAAAAAGAAAACTACGAGACTGTTTCACGGGGAAAAAAATAGAATCAGAAATTGGGATGTTCCTTCTTACTGTGTATTATATCTCTTTTGTCTTTCCTTTTAAATCTTGTCTTGTTGGATCATTTGCTCTTCCGGGCAGTGACTTTTTATATCGGTTTCAGTGACTATTGGCAACAATGGTGTAAATTCCTAGTTGTTCCTTAGGCATTGTTACAGTATCAATGAATAAAAGCAGCAAGGATGTCTCCCTGAAATGCTTTAACCATACAGGCTGCAATCTTCAGGGCTGCTGCTGCATTTCAGTGAGAGTTTGGCAATTTCAGGCTCCTGTCCTTTCAGACTTCAGTTTTGTTTGTTTGTTTGATATGTTGCTGTTCTATATTTATTTTTCAGTTTTTCTGTCCAGTTATTTTAAACAAAATTAACATTTAAAAGATTATTTTCTATAATTTTAAATGTATGATACATCAATCATTCTGTCAGTTGAAAGACTGCAGAGCTATGCTTAGCTGAAGTGGTAGTCTTGATGATGATAACGAGCTATTAAATTTGCTTATGCAGCGATGGCAGGAAGAGACTAGGAATTATAATGGAAGGCAACATCCTCACCATACCCACTTGTGGGTATTTCTGCCAATTAGAAAAGAAATATGTAAAAAATGGCACAGACACACTAACATCTGCACACCTTTACTTTGAACAGTATAAACCACCTTCAGGTTGATGCTGCAGGTTCCTTCCCACTCCCAAGCATGCTTCCTAATTCTCTCCCAGTTCCACAGTCACACTGTGCCAACCAGCCCCTCCCAGGTCATTGAGGAAAGCAGTAATGACTCCTGGGCTATTTTTCACTTTCAGCTGCTGTTCTGGAGTGTTTGAAAACTTGATGAATATCAGACTGCATTTTAGCATAATACTCAGGAACTGAATAAAACATAGAGATACAGAAGACCAATTGATATGAATGACATATCTCTGCTATCTATTAGAAAGACTGCATACACAATAGATTTTTTTGGTTGGAAAAAAGAACGAGAGGACTTTACTAGAGCCAGCTGCTCAGTGAATAGGTCAGTGGCATAAGAAAGATAGCTTCCCTGTTAAAAGTGTTAGTTGCATTGCTCATTCATCATGCACACTCATTGTGTTCTGGCTATCTGTAATAGTAGAGGTTGAGGAAACAGCTCAGTTTTGATTTCTAACAGCTTTCTAGTGAAATCATAATATCGCTTTGATGACATCACAGTCTCCTAAAGTTTCACAGTCTGCATAATTACTTCAGTCCAGGATCAAGAAGTGCAGGACAGCATAATTTTGATAGAAAATACAAATAGGATACAATAGGATACAAACTCGCTAGCATCCGTTACATCGTTATATCTCACATACATCTTCCCTTGATTATACATGGCTTTAAAACATATTTTATCAAATGCTATATACAGAATCCTACAGAGCATTCCTACCGAGCATGCAAGTACAGAGAAATAACTGCATAAGCCAACTTTCCTGGTTGCTTGGAGAGATGGAAGGGAACAGCTAAACACCCTGCCTGTTCCCTCACAGGAAGAAGTCAAAACAGCTCCTATCAGAAATGTGCCTTCCAAAAAAAGCCACGTGCAGCACAAGTTGCGTATCACTGATTTAGTCAGTTCTTCCATCTGCAAAGAGCCCAAAATGCTTTATAAACTTTACAAGAAGAATTTCATCCACCACTGAAGTGCAGCCGCCTATGGAGCAAAACTTGGCAGCTGTTTAACAGAACACATAAATCCTACACAATAGTTTAGGGGAAGAATTTTTAAAGAATAGTGCAGATGGGAATGTAGGGAGGTAGAATATAGTTACATAAACTGAGGGTATATATAGGCAGGAAATGCAGGTTGGCCAAAAGAAGCAAAATTAAAAATTTCTCATATCACAAAACATCTCAGGCATTTCAATATATTGTCTCAGAGAAAATTACTTTGGAAATGTTTAAGTAATACTATTTTTGTTCCTTCAATTCTCCCCCATTGTTTCCCTTCCC
>VZRX01014352.1:16103-29509 GCA_013398075.1 Notiomystis cincta
CAGGTCTATTTTAATCACTCTATCCATCTGCACCTTAATTGGGAATGAAGTCATATCAATGCTCTGAGACAGCCACTAGCACCACTAGCCATGAGGTAAAATAAATTGTCAGTACACAGAAATATTATCCCATCAAATATAAAACATTTACAGCATTTTCAAAGTTGAAAGCCAGGTCTGTAACACTCATCCACATGTGCGATTCTTGATTTTCTATAGTAAAAAGTTCTCATTCTGCCTCTTCAGAACCACTTTTTAAATGTATTTTTTTCACTAAGAAAACATTAATATGCCTAAATTCATACTAATCTATTCAGTAAATTAATTTTGCAGAATTTTTACAGGGAGAGAAAAAGGAAATGGAAACAAAACGTTGAATTCTCATATTCTATGTTATTTCCTTTATGAGCCCTTTAGGTACTGTGCATGTTAGAAAGCACCAGCACTGCCTCTGTGCTTCTAAGTTAAACATAGACTCGTAGAATGTCATGGTTGGAAGGGATTTTTAAAAGCCATCTAGTTCAAATTCCCCTTCAATAAGGGACATTTTCAACTAGATCAGGTTGCTCAGAGCCCCTTCCAATCTGACTTTGAATGTTTCCAGGGTTTAGGGCATCTATCATTGCTCTGCACAAGCTGTTCCACTGTGTTATAGCTCTCATTGTAAATTTTCTTTCTTGCATCCATTTCATCCATCCTTAGTTTAAAACTGTTACCCCTTGCCCTATCACTACAGGCCTGCTGAAAAGTTTGCTCCATCTTTATTGTAAGCCTCTTTAAGTACTGGAAGGCCTCAGTAGGATCTCCCTGGAGCCTTCTCTTCTCCAGGCTGAACTCCAATGGTCTCAGCCTTTCCCTCATATGAATCTTCATTAGTTTTCCAGAGCATCAAGAAGAGGGAATAAAATGTATGTGTTTATTTTAAACATCTTTGCTGACTTAAGCCTGGCTCAATATTATTCAAACAGACTACTGGGCAGTGGGGGAATTTCAAGTCACCCATTCACCCTGGGATCAAAAAGGACAAAGTAATTCATAAGTATCACTTAAAATGCATGGAAATTAAGAAATACTATTGTCAGTAAAATGTGTTCAATAGACTAAGTAAAACTAATCTGTACAAGGTAAAGCTCTAAGTAGCAAGAAAATTTCCACTTAAATGTGTTGTTTGCAGTGTCTTTTAAGATGCCTGAGTATACCACCCAATTACTGCCTCTAGGACACCGAAGCAAACTGTCTGTTTACAGTGATACTATTAAATACCAAAATACTTGCAATAAAAATATTTTGATTTTAAGTGGTTTTGAGGGTTGCCTCTTGTTTATCTGGGGGTTTATATTAGGTATTTTATTAATATAATGGATAGTAATTATATTTTCTCATCAAATTAATCACGAATACCCAATAGCTAACTTTTCCTGGCACGCTAACCATGATGTTGTGATAATTCATTTGTATCATCAAGGCTAGTGAGACACAAATGATATGGAAACTTTTAAGACAGGAATGCAAACAGGCACATTAACTTTCCTAAAAATGCATCTCTTGGAAAAAAAAATCACAGTTTGGTGTTTGCTGGCATCTCTTGATAAGCTCTTGTACTGTAATACTCATAAAGTAATAGTGTGTCTGCTTGGTACAGCAGCCAAAGCACTCACATACTTTGCCAAAAAGACAGGTGCTAACAAGTGCTTTGGTTTTCTTTATCAGAGCAGTTACTACTCAGTGAACACCTGACCTTAACTTTAAAGTTTGTATCCACAATATAATGATGATACTGGCTAAGGGGATTTGGCTGGGCTGCTGTAAGAAAGCAGGGAGGCTCCAATTTAAAAACAGTAGCGCAGAGTATAAGATTTCCACTCCTTCAACACTTATTGGTGTTAAACACTAAGCTGCTGTGCTTTCCTCGCCCCTGAGCATGTACATATGCTCAGACACAGGTAGCCAGGAGTCAGTGCACAGCCTCTTTCCAGAAAGGAGGCTTGGGCATGACCTGCATGCAGCTGAGCACCAGGGAAGCTGTGAGCAGCCTGTCATTCTGATTACACGGCCTGTTGAGAACAAGGGATTTAAAACAAATGGAGCCAACATAAGCTGGCAGTTTAAGGAGAAAAGGTTGGTTATTGCCAGAATTTATGGTACAAAAGGACAGTCTTTGCCAGTATTTTAAAAATTATCGTTCCTTGCCAAAAAGTACAATTGTCTCACATCTCAACACTATTTCTAGAAAAAGCACTTCTTTATAGATGAACTGGACATTCTATAATGTATAATGTACAATTACAGTGGATAACAAAATTGCTAAATCCTTCTTTTTGTAGAAAATCCACTCTGAGAAAGCCAGCTGAATGGCTGCTATCTACTCTTGTCCCCTCTGACTTGCAAAGCCTGAATTCAAACCTGATTCCGCTCACAACACTCTGGTCTTTCCTTAGCACTTGGAAGCTCTTTACTTGACATAGAAAACAGAAAATTCTCTACTGTGTCACCCACCTATATACAAATCCATGATAGGACCCCATTCTTACAGTGTCAAATATGCTTCAAGGTGTCTTTTTAAATTTCTCCTCAGAGAAAATTCAGGGAAGAGACAGAGAGTGTGTAATGATTGGGAAGAGCTTGAAGAAAGCTTTGACCAGTCCTATGTGAAAAATAGCAATGCCAGCAAAGACTGCCTTACTCCTTTCATATAACCACTTCAGAATGACTCCCTGAAGATCACAATCAACTAAAGTTAAAATTATAAGTGATGGTAAATAAATACCGTGTGTTTCAATGTGTTAAACAAGCCTGCTGATCCCTGATAATTCCAGTTGTAGAAATCTCCCTGTTATATATCTGCCCATAGGCTTCAGGCCAGGGGTAGGGGCATGAGCAAGCAGGCCATGATGTGGGATAGGTCAGAGAAAATTTTATTTAGCTTATGTGAGCACAGTCACATCCACAAATCAGTCATGACTCTACAAATTAAGATTGAAGTCTTGTTCACTTAAGCCAAAATTATTGGGAAAGGTTCTGAAGTTTTGGCTATGAGCTGGGATGATGGGCAGTGCAGAACAGGTCACAGCTCCAGGCAAGGCTCCTGGTGCAGCCACCCCTGAAGAAAGCTAGTAGCAAACAGCTGAAAGAGGACAAGGACAAGTTTCATCCCTCACCTTGGCCAATGCTGCAGGCAATGCCAGTGCTGCCACTTGCCCACACCTCTGAGCAGGCTCAGATCACCTCACCTCCATCCAACTCCACAGTGGCGCAGCTGAGGACACAGACGGGAAATGCCTCCCAAGTCTTCTCCCAGGAACAGGGCTCCCCTTGGTGTTACAGTGGTAACAACTGTGGCACAGGTCAGCAGCCTTGTTGGTGGGCTGCCAGCCAGGCTGTCAATAAACTTGAGGCTGAAATCCCTTGCTCTTACAGACAGAACTTTCCTTGTCTTCCAGTGGAATTGTTCCCCTGCAGAACAAATCAGCAGCTGGGGATAAAGAGCTGAGGAGATATGACCAAGGCGCGTGAAGGTGAGGCTGGAGGGACCATGCATGGGAAGGACTGGTAGCTGTCAGAACCCAACACCAAATACCTCCCCAGTATTAACCACTGCCCCAATATCCCTCTGCCTTCCCAGCTGGCAGGAGGCACTGCTCAACCAGGCAGCCTTTGGTTTTGGTCTGGGGCCAAAATGCATCAGTCAGCCAATAAGTGAGCGTTATAAACACAATCTACTGGACTAACTCTAGGATATATATTTTCAAAGTTCATATTTATAGTTTGCAAACTCTGTCTTTCAGATAGCAAGTCCTAGTAGCACCAGAAGCTGTTGAATATTCCAATCAAACACAAAATTAGAACAGGATTCTGTGCCACAAATACAAAGTAAAGCCATCTGCCAAATTTCTAAAATACCTCACCTAGAGATCTGGTAATTTCTCTTTTAACATGAGCATAATATACAGCCTGCCCCTAAAGAAGCAACCTCTTCTATATTTAGTAGATTTTATAGTAAATACTAATCACTGAAAACCTATTTTTATGTTATGTGTAGATTTAGAGATGACAACCATTCCAAAGTTTCCAAAGAAGGGACAACCTTTTTCTATTATTTATTAGTTCATTTTAGGTCACTGGAGGACTTCCAAAGACATCTTCCTTTTCTGTCTTATAAACCCTAAGAGTTAAGTAAGTATTCTCAAATAAGCACAATTTACAGTATGTCAGCTTAAAATAAAATCATAACACATTTCTAAATTGATAGAAATTGCATAGCACCAAATGAGAAATAGGGATTTTATCCTCTCATTTATACATGCTTGTCTCTCTGTCTATAAACATATGTTTGCACATACTGTGTATTGATAGATTAACATTACTTAACTCTGCATTTGCAACACTGTACTTAAAGTTGTGTCTGCATTTTTACTTCAGAGGTTTATATCTCAGCTATAAAATATTCTCTCTAAGCCGAATCTTGGCAAAGACTGACAAGCTACAAATTATTATTTTCTTTTTAGAAAAATTAGAAGGAAATGTCAAGACAATAATCCCTTCTTCTTCATAGTGTCAATAGGATGCATGGACTGATCCAGAATGCAAGTTGGTAACTCAACGAGAGCCAAGAGAACAAATTTTTACTTCTATGGACTTGGCTTGTTTTGCTGTGGGAGTGAAATTCTGCACCCCCTTAGTCACTAGTGTGCTTTGCATTCTTTCTCTGTTTTCAGCAACTTAAGAGTTTCTCTGTTTTTAGCAACTTAAGAGAAAACATAATTTCCTTAAACCATTTACCAGTCATCTGTAAATGTTCACAATTAACAACAACTCTACTCCAAATTTTAGTGAAAAATGGCAGAACTGATTCAGAAAGTGGTATGCCTGGGATTTCATTGTAAGACTGGCTGATGACACAGAAGCAGTGAAGACTGAATGCTAACAGATCTGATGGGATAACAACCTCTCTTCAGCCAACAACTGGAGTTGATTTTAGAGGAACTTTATATAAACTGTGGCAGGGGGAGAGATATAGGGCAATCTACAAAGCAATAGTTCTTCATTAGATCCCACAAGTGGGCCCATTTCTCCCCTTCTGTCCTGTATATATGTTATTTATAAAACCTGGCACTGTGGCAAAGTGGTAGAATTGGTCCTTTAATATATCTACCCAAACTGCAACAGTCAATGAACTTTTATATGAACAATGAACCATGAATAAGCATTTCTGCCACCAGAGCTTCATTAGTTCAAACGAAGTAGTATGGGATGTTGGATGAAAAGCTGATTGTCATCATAAAGAACAACATTAAAATTTATTCTGAAGAGTGAAAAATACCCGTGAAGGATTAAGTAGGAATTTTGTGTCACACAGGAACACCATGTGCCAAAATATGCCACCCTTACATAGAGCTTCTGCAAGCAGTCTTTCTGCAACCACTGCACTTCAATCCAAGATAGCCAATAAAATTATATATGTGTCCTATGGGATAAATTGTACCTCCAGGAATGTCCAAGGTGGGGAAGGGGTAAGGCTTCTTTTCATAAGAAGTCAGTGAAAATGATTTGATTGTGCAAAAGGATTGGAGATAACTATGTGATAGACCTCATCAGCCTTCACTGGCTGAAAAAGTACTGGGGCCTGTTTAGCACCATTTTAGGGCCTGTTATGTCACTAACCTAAGGCAAAAATGGTAGAGGCTTGTTTAGGCTTAGAGGATTGACAGCATGAGGATAGACATCTGCAGGCAGCAATATCTAAAGCTGCCCCACATGGAGTGGTTGAGCTGGAGACTCAATTTCCACCAGGCAAGATCTGCTGGCAGTCTGCACTGACTGCAGGAGACCACAGTGCATGGAATTCTGACTAAGAACTGAAGATCACTGTGCAGGCCATGCCATCTCCTGGCTGCTGTGGCTCACCCCAAACTCCCCTTCATAAATATTTGCTCTTTTCTCTTTTGCCTGCTCCCAGCTCCTGGCAAAATTAATGTTATAGTGGACTGCAAGGAGCCTCAGTAAAGCACTGCTCATGACTAAGCAGGAATAAGGCATGTTCTTCTATGTGATCCCAAGTATTGGTGGAACAGAATTGCTTATTTAAGTAAATAACATTTCATCGACTTCCATAAAACATTTCATTCATCTTCATTTAACATCAAACCCTCAAATAAATCTATGTATCTAATGTATTTTAATTAAGCAGAGGACAGGTGAAGAGTTTTTCTTTCAACATCTCCAGTTGCACTCTGCTGCTCTAGTCAATGAAAGTGAAACTGTAAAAACGCCTTCATTATTAACACTAATTTTTACTTAATTTTCATTTTTGGTCTTAGAGATTGGATTGTCATGCTATACATACAGGAAGGCAGGCACTGGGAAGGAAGCAGACTCATTCCAAGAGGGAGAACAGCTTTGTTTAATGGTATTTTGTGGTTTTTACACCTATCTAAGGACCTTTAACTTTACTGGTAAAAAGAGTAGGCAACTTCTCAGGATATGGGTTATCTCACAGATTTATTTCTTATTCTCTCCTCACTTCATGGTTACCATTGCAAGCCCTTCTGTGCAAAAGGTACCAGTCACTTCCACAGAAGACAGATTCCAGAAATGCACAATTTCAGAAGAGAGCTGGCATTGTCTCTTCAGGCATTCCTGTGCTGACCATCACTGCTCAGTGACGGCACTGCAGTTTCAGTGAAAGTGTTTTTTACTTCCAAGATCTTTCAAAATGAACATGCCAGAACTGAAGTCTGATCTACATGTGTAAAATATGAGGCTGGTGCAGAGAGCTGTTAATTTTAGTGCAGTTTTCTATTCTAACCCCAAATATTCATTCAATGGCATCAGTTTGCAAGACCTGGGGCTTTGACAAACTGTATAAAGAAATAAAAACAGCACCAAGGAAACGTATTTCTGATATGAAATATAGCCTGATTTTAAAAGTGGTCATCATGATTACATTATAATTTTGGAATAAAGAGTGTTTTCCCAGTTAAAACTAAGAACCAAATTATAATATTAGATATAGAGTATCTGTATAATCTATATCTATATCTATATCTATACCTATACCTGCCTGACACTTTTTCCTAAGTGATCATAAAATCTTTACATGTCATTGTACAACAGTACCTCTAACAGCAGAGTGGCCCCATGACACAATTCTGTCATGCTACTTCACTGAAATAATGCCCAATAAAAAGTTAGATCATCAATATTGTTTCCTGTATATAGCATTTAAGTTCTCCCTGGAGCTCTGATCCATGAACTGACCCAGTCTAATCCTACTTAGATTTGAGTTCAGAACATAGGGAATAGGTGGCATGAAGTCAGATGCTCAAGAGATAGAAATGTTCTGTCTATTTTCAGCCTCAGAAAACAGACATGCTTCTTCCAGACCTCTCGAACAAAGCTGCATTTTACTCTGCAGGACTACAAAACATTACATAAAATATTTTGTTTCTCTTACCTCATTACTTAGAATTATTTTATGTCATATTACCTTAAGGTAGCTGATCATGACACAACTTCAGATAGTAACTCTCTCCAAATAAAAGGCAAAAAAGCAGTTTACAAAAAGAATGTAGCAAACCTCAATTTAGTATTCTTTCCTATGAAACTGTGTAAATTTTTTCCTTGGAAGGACAAAGCAATGGCTTCCTTCATCTTAGTAAGTCAACACGTTATTGCATAAGAGGTACAGAGATCTCCATCTCTTGTAAATTATAAATTAGACATGAATATGCTCCCTTTTGATTCTGCTTTTAGTTCGGGTTTTTTCTGTCCACTTTTGGTTGTTTGAGGTTTTTTTTTCATCCTGCACAGTAACTTAAAAAATCCATCTAAAATTTTTTAACAAAAATTTATCTCAGATTTATCCCATAGGTCTTCTCACTAAACTGTACCTCTGTGTGTAGCCCTGTGCTGGAAAGGTATCAGTTGTTCCAGAATGATGGTGGTTGACTCAATAAATCATTCTCAGAAAATTCTCCATTATATCTTCTCACCAGAGTAGGCTCATCTGCAAGTGATTGACAACAACTCAGCATTCATTTGGGTTTTTTTGATTTATTTAAATACATTCATTATTGCTCCAATACCACAATGATGTGTATTAAAAATAGATGATACATAGCTAATCCTAGCAGTTCCATAAAATTGTAAATTATTATGTGGTAACTTTGCTGCAATGAATAGTCACATAATACATTCATTGTGCCTTTCGGAGACACTACGGAAAGACAGTTCAAAGTCCACCTCATAAAAAAGAGTGTGCTTGAGTGTGGCAAAGACAGGGCTGAAGGAGGGTGAGAGTGCTATCTGTAATGGAACAGGGCTATCCAGTCATCTCACTGCCACCCTGTTAGACCCACCTGTCAATCAATCATTCGTTTAATAATCGCCCATAGAAATCATCCCTAAACCCAGGTTATTTAGTACTTTATGCCCATTTAAAGCACAGTTATGACCTTGTAGTTAGCTTCAGTTATGCAAAATATGTATACTACGTTTTGCATACAAATAGCAAAGGCAGGAAGTTAATCATGCTATTTCTAAAACAAAACAGCCCTAATGTTAAGTGAATGGCTTTTCTGCCATGGTTCAGCCAGGTAATGAAACATGTGCCTGAATTTAAGAGCATGAATCACTCTATTGATTCAAAAGCACTCTGCAGGTGCCTAGAGTTCAGTGTGCACTTGAGTTGTCTGATGGATCAAGGCCTCCATCAGTTACAAGAACGCACAGAAAGATGTTTGTCAGGTGCATTTCAGAACTGGATGTATACAAGGAAAACATGAGCGAAAATGACAAAATAAAAAATAAAATAATAATTAAAAAAAAGGGGGGTAGTAAGTCAAGAAAAGGAAGATATCAAGAGCAGTGTGGCATTTGGCTCTGTCTTGCCAACATGAGCCCATTGGGAAGGTTTACAGTGCTGCCCTGGGACCTGGATAAGAACAGCTTTGCCCAAGCTTGCCCCTTGGCTTCCTCTCAGATACACTGTGCTTGCTGCATACTGGATCTGCAGTGGTACCTTACTTTTGGTAGCCTCTTTCTACAAGCTTTCTTGACTGTGGCTCCACAAACCACCATAGCAACACTCCCCAGGGTAGGAGGACACTGTGAGTGTGTCAAACAAGCAAAATAGCACGTTAAAATGCACATGAAAAATCTTTCCTTAATACATGTTTTAGAAAATAGGGGAGAATAGTGGCAGGTGTAATACAGAGGCTTCTCATACAACCCTGTGTAGTAAAAGAACTGTTATTAATTTTTACTGTGACTGAGGGAAGATGGGGAGTTTCTTTCAAGTGTATTCAGACAAAACTGTAAATTCCGGAACTTTTGATATAAAAAAGACAAGTCTGAACACTAAAAGCCAAAATTTGTGTCAAAAGAAGATGACCCAGCTCCCATAAACTTCTTCAGAGGCAAAAAGGTGCCTTTAAGAGCACAGGATTTAACCCAGGCATGAGCAAACAGGAGGCAGTGGAGCATGCAGGCATCACTGGTGAGTAGGCAAACAAAAGAAGGCCTCCAGAGCAAAATGTGTTTTAATTTGATATTTGTAGGAAAAAAGGGGATAAGGGATTTAATTGGTTTATAAGTTTTAAAGCAGAGAACAAAGGAGAATAGCAGACTAAAATTTGAGAGCTTTCTTAGGTCCGGATGAAGTGGGAGAAAGAATCTGGGGGGATAAAAGAGAAGGGAGTGGTGAAGCCAAGAGCATAAACAAACTGATCTGTGTAGTGCATGGGATACAGAACTGAGTGAGTCACTTGTGACACATTGGAAGCCACGAAACAATTTAAAGCCAGAGGAGCACTAAAATTTATAAATAAAGGACATATCCAACCAACATTTCCGTTGCTCTGTTAACTGGTCTCACTCTCCTGTATCCCAGGCTGCAAGGATACTAAATAGTTAATGCTGTGAATAAAACAACTCTCCAGCCCACTCGTGATCAGTATGCACTGAAATGTTCCTGCTCAGACAATCCCTTTGACCTGGGGAACGTATAGTGCATTTATTAGCACTCTGTGCTACTGTCCAGGGTAGAAAGGGTTCAAGCTCCTTCTAGTTTAGGCAATGTGGTGCTTCCTACTCTCCATTGCCTGACCTCAAACCCTATGCTAACCAGCTTTCCAGTTTTCCACTGTTAGCACTGATCTTCTTGGGAAAAAAAGAGAGAAAATTAAAAGACTGTAGAACTGAAGAAATCCAACAAAATCTAGGTAGACCATGAAAATTGCAAGTAACTTTAGTGGGATTTGGGGGTACCACCATCCTCATTATGTGTTCCAGGGCACCATAAGGAATTAAGACCAGATTCTTGTGTTAGAGGAAGTCTTCCATTAAAGCAAGGGGAATGCTGTTTTGCTGAACAGCACAAACCAACACAACAAGAGTGTTTACAAAGAACTTCAGATGCTTTACAATAAATCTGGATGTGCTTAAAAATCCCATAAGGGTTTTAAAAAAATCTGAATGTGTTTTCTCAAGTAACTATTTAAAGCATATTAGAGTTTATTTAATTGCATTGGGATTTTTCAAAGCATATCAGGGCAAAACAGTAGAGTATAGGCCCCAATATGCTAATTAATAGCTAGCTAGACCCCTGAAATAAACCTGCTACACTTCATTAATCAGACGGTAATTGAATTGGCACAGTACTTCTGTGCAAACTATATGTAGATTGAACTACCAGTCCTGCCAATGGAGAGGGTATCTTCCTCCACACAAGTATGTTTTTGGACAATGCACTAACATTTTTTCTGTGAGCAGTTGGACTTTATGATACTTTCCTACATGGAAAAATCTCACATTACTGAACTCAGTGAATTATTGCTCATGCTGAGACACTTTTTAAGGTGAGTATTTTTCAATGACCGCAAGTTCAGCTCAGGACAAAAGAACAAATCAGAACTGATATACTTTGCTTTGTCATCTAAAAACATTTGCCTATTAATGTCATTAGAAAATAATAGTGTTGATAGATGTTTCATTTACAACATTTATTTTCAACTCTATGAAAGCTAACTACCTGGGGATTGAACTGGCAAATAGTAACTACTTTGCTTACAGAAAATAAAGCAAGAAATTTTCCAGCAGACATGATGAAGTGGAATTTTAAATATTCCTTGTCTGTAGTCACATCTGATAAAAGACTTAACTCGATGAAAAAGAAATGGACAGGAAAAAAAGTTTAAGCATATAAATTTTATAATGAAATAACTACTGAACATTCCTTCAACTAGAAAAGAGGCCACATATTTGTGTATGACCTTGGGCAAGTCACTTTGGTCCAAGCTACTTTTCAGGGTAATTGGCAGAAGCTGAAAGCTAGATGCCAGAGGCAGATTCAACAGCACTGAGATGTTTAATTCCAGTTTAAATCAGCGGGAGTCAAGCACTGCAGCATTGCTGAAGGTTCAGAGATCTGTATCTATGGGTCCCTCATCTGATCTGCCATTGCTCTCCTATCTTCCCTGCCATAAACCTCTGCAGGACTCTCCACAGGCTTCAAGTCAGGTATCCATTTGAACATATTCCTGAGCTAGATCCTTAGCATTTGGCAGCTTTGAAATTTTCAGTGTCTTCTGTTAGTTTGCAAATGGTGTCATATCTACCTACCCACCTACCTAGCTAGCTACATTTCATTAATCTCGTGAAGTGTGCAGCCATTTTTATATGGAGGAAAAAGAACCTTTTGATTGCAAGCAAGCACACCAAGTTTCAGCAGTAAAGTAAGACTCAGAGAAATTTCTAAGCAAGTGAAAATTCCTCCAGATAATGAAAACACTTGGATATTCTTAATTAACTGTAAGAATTACAATGCACACCGGCTATGATGTACCTGTGCCTGTGTGTGCATGCCTGCATGCAGGCACACTTGCATGTATGTCAGAGTGCCAGTACACCCAATTCTTATGGTAAAATAAACTAATAAGCAGCAGAGAAGGATGGGATTATTTTTAAGATACAGTTGTATTAATACATGCCCTTCAAGACAACAATAGCAAATTAACATCATGTTAAAGGAGAGAAACAGTTGTGATAGTCACATTGTTTATCAGAGGAAGATACAGTTCTTTGATCTAAGAAAAACAAAGGAAATTACCTGCTGTTTTTTCAACAAACAGTTTAAACCGATTAGGTATTTTGAACTTCCACACCTATTGAGGAAAACACTATCCTTAGAGTTGGCTTGTTAACAAAAACTAGTGTAACACTTTTGGGAATATATTCTCCAGCTATCTTATTTCTTCTAATCATTGTCCCCCTTCACTGGAGAATTTCACATTATTCAACAACATATGGACCAAACATTTCATCAGTAATCATGTCTGAACAAAGTAATCATTCCCTCATTAACCAATTATTCCTCAGAATCAAATGAAACAGACATATTTGCTAAGACAATTTCTTTTAATAAACCCTATGGAACTGTACCTTGTGTATACCCCATCCAAGTAGTTTAATTCAAAGATCACAGTGTAGATGAAAAAAGACAGATTCTTGTTTTACACTGACAATAAGTGATCTCAGGAGCAAGGTTAGGGATGAAATTAATACCAGATTAAAGGAAAAAAACCCAAAAAGTCAGTGGTAAAAGGGCAGTAATCACTGACTAAAAAAAATTAACCTTTTGTATTCCATGTATTCCCTTTTCTGTATGCTTAAAGCTCAGAGTACAATCCTGTTCATTTTAAAGGAGGTTGAAGTACAGGTGGAAAACGAGCTCTGAAAAGGCCACTGGTCTATGTGATACCCAAAACACACACAGAACCACGATGGAAAAATGTTTCAATGTTGGGCAAAGAAACATACCTTCAAAATATGTGGGAGTGCAGAAAGAACACAGGCAAACTTTATCTGGTGAGTCTTTAAAAACTTCTGGCTGTTTGGATTTCTAGGTAGGCTTATAAAGAAAAATCTGAGCTTGAGAATTCAAAGTGAAATGCATTGAGCTGGTATGTGTTTACTTGTATACAGTAGTTTCTTTACCTCTTTGTCAGATTTAATTCACTTCACTCTTTGATAGCTTAGAAACTTCATTATAAACTGAGAAAACTGAAAATGTAATGTTATCCTAGCATCCTTCTTTTTAGTACTGAAACAGAGTTTAAAAATTAACAGCGAACTCTCTCTTTAAGATTTAGCCAAGATTTCAGCATTCTTTAATTCCTCAGTTTCATCATACTGTTTTCAGAGAAAAATACAACCCAAGAGTGTGCTGGGATAATCAGCTGAAAAGCCAAATTCTTTGTTTCACTTGTCTAAAACTTCCAGGCCTGAAAGTTGTGACCAATATCTTAAAAATGCATTTTGAACATCTTAAGCTCTACTTAGGTATTATTCATATCTTACCATGAATTTTGAACATTTTTAAGTTTCTTCTTTATTATTATTATTATTAT
>VZRX01014354.1:13777-25406 GCA_013398075.1 Notiomystis cincta
TTTTTGTCAGGAAGCAGAGGTGAAGATATCTGGAAACCACATCATCTGACCAGAGTAAGTGCCTCCAGCTGAGAACACTGGATCAGACAGTGGATCCTGAAGTGTCATGGTCATTAGGCAAAAGATGACAACAAAAGAGACTGCTCAGGATTCCAGTGAAGCGTGAGTGGACTTGCATAACCATGTTGCAGAAGCTGCTTTATTTGCCTTGCTCTGCCTGATTCTTACAGATAAGTGAGGGTGAGGCTGCAGCTTGGGGCATACAGTGGCCCTGGCATGTGGGGAAACCACAGTGCCGCCCCTTTACAACTTGCTTGCACAGGCCCCCTGGCTCAACCCTTTGCCAGAAAATACTTAGCTGATCCCTAGAGCTCTCCACTTTTAGGGCTATTCACTATGAAGAGAATTTTTTTTTAAGTTTATCTACATGTTGTGTAATTAAAATCTCTTCTTTCTGGTGACCAGTGACCCAAGAGGATGGCATGAAGTTGTGTCAGGGTAGGTTTAGGGTGGATATTAGGAAAAGGTTTTTCACCCCAGGGCTGTGGTCACAGCACCAGCCGGACAGAGTGCAAGTAGGGTTTGGACAGCGCTTTCAGGCACAGGGTGTGACTCTTGGGCCTGCCCTGTGCAGAGCCAGGAGCTGGACTTTGATGCAGGTCCCTTCATACTCGGGATAGCCTGTAATTCTATGGCAATATGACACATAATTCCTTTTTTTTTTTTTTAGCTCACTTTATCCAACTGAACATGATGCACTAATACCCCCTCTCCAGTGATTTATTAACCAGTGAAATGTGTGTCCGAGGCTGAAGACAAAGAACATACTGGAGGTGTTCATGGCTGGTGAGCTTGTACACAAAAGATGTTAGAAGCAGTGGGCAAAGGCCTGTTCTTGCAACTCCAGGTTATCTTCACCTGGGGACTGTAACTGTAAATGTTATGAAACACTGACTGTGCTCGGCAGATTGTAGCCATAGCTACAGTTTCTGATTACAAGGCACTAGTAGTGGAAAGTGGTTCTTTACTGCCACTTCACAGGCAGCACAGCCTGCTCTCCACTCCTTACTCCTGCCAGGGCTGAGCAGCCTTGCATTGCTTGCTTGCCTGAAGCAGTGCATGAAGTTGACTCCAGGTGAAGAGAGCTAGTGCTTTTTGAAATGGCTTTCTTTTAATGGAAAATTAGTTCTGCACTGAACTTGGCTCTATTTAACAGAAGACTATTTTAACCACAGCTCAAGTGACCTAACTCTTTACAGAAAGAAAAGCTTTTAAGGGCAGTTATGCATCACGGATCTTACTGACAACTATACATTCTGTCCTACAAATAATAAAATGCATAGTAGCTTTAGCTAAAACTTTAGCATTTTTTAAAATAGGTTACTTTTTCCTTATCTACCATGTTGATTTTTAAACTTACCAAGGTCCTGTCCTGTCCTTTCCTTTCCTTTTCCTTAACTGTTAAGATGAATAAACCTTCTGGGGGTGTTTAAATAGAAAATCCAGCATTTCCTCCTACTGTGTGATAGCAATTTCCAAGTTACTCTCTTATGAATTACTTCTGAAGAACTTGGTAAGACAAAAGCTCTGGGACACACATGTTAGTAGAAGATAGGAAACAAAGTGCAACATTTCTGAAGTCCCACCTTATTCAGTATAGGAGCTGTGATTGCTCCAACCCCTTTGTATTTTTCCACTTGCACATTTAAGGATGTCCAAAAGATTAGGTATACAAAATACAAAACCCTGCAAGCGCTCTTTAGTATTGAAACACAGAGACTGAGCAGGAATAGCTGGCAGGGCAGGTTATGCCCTTCAAAAAGCTTAGGGATCATATCTGAAGATTACACAAATGTGCATGACGAGGCAACAAAGCTGAATTAAGCACATATGGCATGACATCCAGTTTTGTGAGGACATGAACAAAGAAACCCACAAATAAACACCTTTCCAAAACACACAGAAAATAAATCAACTGCTCATGGGACAATGCTTTATTCATTTTAGTAGGCTGAAGAAAAGCCAAAGGTGGAAGGTGCAAATCAGCAGAAGAGTGATTCTAAAAGTTTGTGGGTTTAGAGCAAGTATTAGAAGAATCTGAAGGGGAAAATAATATCCAGGGAGAGTACTCAGTCAAGTACGAACACCCTTTTTTAAAATAATGCCTTTTCTTCCTTTTAGGTCTCTGAAAATATCACAGCCAAACAAGGCAAACAAGAAATAAAAGAGCACTTTTATTACATTACTTGAAGTAAAAATGCAGCAAAAGAGAATGAATATGAATCAAAAATTTGATTATTTGGCTTTAGGATTATCAGTAGTAGATGCTGTTGTTCCAGCTAACACAGCCATCTTCTTAGAAGAGAGACAATTAAGGTACACATTTCAAAGATGGGACAAAGGTTATTCAGCTTTAGATTTGGAAGTCACACTGATGTCCATCTCTGCTTTTTGGAATAACTTATGACAAGGAGAATGTGTGCTTACTCATAGCTTATTTTAAAACCCTCCTGCAGAATAAATGGATACTTTACAATGATATGAACCAACACCAATAATGGTGCAGTGAACCTGTGATCTTCAGAGTGATCAGCCTGAACCAACACCAATAATGGTGCAGTGAACCTGTGATCTTCAGAGTGATCTACAGCACAGCCTGAGCAATAAAAAGTTCTGTTTAAATCAAAGAAATCCCGGAACTCTTCAAAGTTCCCTGACCTTATCCTCAAGCTCTAAGGGTTTTAGGAATGCCACATCCTGCACTCCTGCACTGGCAGTTGCATTGATCCAAAACTGCCCTGAGCTCACGTGCCTTGTCATGCACACAGGGTTTTAGAATAACCATCAGTGTGGATCCCCTTGGACAGCTACACCCCTGTGCAACACGCCAGCTTGCACTGCAAACCCCACCACTGCTGTCAACTTTGAGACCACAAACCTCTGAGATGGGGCTGTTCAGAGAGGCTCTTTTCCACTCATAATCCAGACACTCTCCTGCAGAGTTATCTCTGGAATCAAACACTACTGCTCCATAAGCAAACACAGGGTCAATGAGTATGTATTATGACATGGGACATGTGGAAATCAAATCAAAGGCAGATTGACCTGAGTCCAGGAACTGGACAAGAAGGGGGAAAGTGCACTAACCTGCAGCAGTGCAGTGTTTGGGATATTGTCACGACATGGATGCAGACGAGCACTGCTTGCGTCCCTGACTTCAGAAATCTGAACCAAGGGGATTGAGGCTCAGTGGAAAGGGAATAAAACAACAGGATTACTTATGGCATCTTGCCGGGGCCTCCTCACTGCATGCAACTAAGAGAAAGCTGACCCATTTCAGCCAGGTTTGACTTTCTGCCATATCCCCTTTCCCATTTCCTTCCTTCCTTCCTGCCTGCCTTTCCTTCCACCATAATTTATTTACTGTCTTTTAAATGCTTTACTACACAGGTTTCAAGCTCTCTGGATGTATTCTGCTGCCCAGCATTACTGAGCAATAGTTCTGGCAGTACCTGAAACCTCTCAGAGCTTTGTAATGAAAGTCAGAACTTTCCTAAGCACAGCAATGACACCTGGTGGTGAAACACAGGGATCCTTTTCTTCTAGCTCTTCTGTGTAGCTTCTCTTTTTAATTTGCTGTTCTTCAACATCGCGGTGGCCCCAGAACAAATCACGTTGGAGGTCTGTCTGTAAGTCCTGGTTAGACAACCATGTCAGAGCTGATCTTCCCTGAGGACAGCAGGGTGAAGCAGAGAACTTCCCTGTGTGTTTTTCTACAGTTTCATTAACTTTGTACAGCTAAAGCTGGTTCAAAGAAGTATCTTTCTTTGAGAAGTGCCCTAGAGCACTACATGTAAGGAATTTCTGTTATCAGAAACAAATTCTTTATCTTTTCTTATTATAAAACAGTGCAGTGATTTATCTCTGCTTCCAGCATAAGGCATTAGTGGGCCATGCCTGAAATACACAAGTGACCACCTTGAAAATATTGAGAACAACAGCCAGGTCTGTAGATTGAAAATGAAGAATAAATGTGCTTTCTTAAGTAGTACACCACCCATTAGAACACTAGGGTGCCAAACAGGGCTATAACTTGTATACAATATGTAAATACCAAATGATAAAAAATTGAAAGAAGTCTTCATCCTCACAGTGAAGAATTTCTTCCTAATATCTAATCTAAACCCACTGTCAGTTAAAAGCCACTCCCCCTTGTCCTTGTAAGGACACCTGTCCTTGTAAAAAGTCCCTCTCCAGCTCTCCTGTAGCCCCCCCTTCAGGTACTGGAAGGTGCTGTAAGGTCTTCCCAGAGCCTTCTCTTCTCCTGGGCTGAACAGCCCCAGCTCTCTCAGCCGCTCTGCAGGAGAGGTGCTCCAGCCCTCTGAGCATCTTCATGCCCTCCTCTGGACTTGTTCAAACAGGTCCATGGGCTTCATATGTCATCAGCCCCAGCTCTGGACACAGCACTCCAGGTGGGCTCTCACCAGAGCAGAGCAGGAGGACCACCTCCCCTGAGCTGCTGGCCACAATTCTCGGGATGGGGGACAGGAAGACCAGGTGGGTGAGACAAGCAATGCATATGAACAGGCAGCAGCCACCAGGCTGTTGTGACACTGTGCAGTTGGCATGAGCAGCCTTCAAACAGCAGCATACCATGTTTTGCTTCTATTTCTCCATAGACAGGTAAGCTCCAGATTTAAACAGCTGAATTCAGAAACATCTCTATGCATGTGGGTGTGTGTATCTAATTTCACTGGTAAAGTTGTGTTTTAAGTTGCACAAAAATTCCATAAGGTACTTTGGAACCCTTTTGGCATGTCTCTAAAATCCCTCAGTTTGTCTGAGCCATCAGCTCCTGCACTCTCAAGCCTGAGTAAATGAGGCACATGTATGAAATGGTCTCCAGGAAACCTTGGACAGACTCAGGAGTCTTAGATCAGGTTTAACAGGTGCTACTGCATTAACATTTATACCTAACTTGTTATGTATAAAAAAATAATATTAAAAAAATTAAATTAAACAGCTTCTCTGGAAAAAAAATTAAATGCTGCATTTGTCATTATTTTTTTTTTTTAAAAAGCTATTATATTGAAGTTTCAGGGTAAAAAACTGAATTTAACTTTACCCTTCATGCACAGAAACAGCTCTGGGACTACTGAGCACTGAGACAATTCAGCATTGCAAGGGCAGCCGATGGTCTTTGAAGTAAAACTACTTCATGTCCCAGTTTTATTGCACAAACTGCATGTCTCATCTTTCCCATTATCTGATTCTGAAGCCTAGTTGCTGTCCGAGTCATTGTCTTCATCTTCTTTTCCAGACAGAGCGTGTTTGGATGAATCATTGGCTTCTCCCAAAGGAACAGCCCCTTTCCTCTGTGGCAGGACACTGAAAAAGGCCTCCTTCCAGTCTCTCTTCTCCAGGTATGCCAGGATGATCTCAAACACTGCAACATCAAAAATGTCCATCAGCTCTTTTACAGGGAGGTAAGTGAATTGCTGATAGCAACACACCCCCAAACCCATCTGTGTGTGCTGTGGATGCACTTTAACAAAGATTTTGACCTCTCCTCTAATTAGCTATAATTAGCTTGCTGTTTCTATGTAAAGCAACAGTGAAAGATCAGTTTTTAGAAACATGTAAAATCTTACAAATACATAGGGTTTGATAATTTTTAAGTCCTGTGACATACTATATTCTCCTCCATGCTTAAATAATTGTTACTTTCATGCAAATGCCAACCTCATTAATCAATGGCACTTTAAGAAAATAAAGTTAGCACTGAGCAATGTGTTACATAAAAAAATAAACTTGAAATAAATCAAGGTAAGATAACCTAAAGAATGCGCAGTGAGGCACAATAAAGACTTCAACACCATGTCAAATATTTCTATGAAGGTCTGAGTAGGCTCCATTTTATATGTATGTTTGTTTAATGACACTGGAAGACAGTCTAATAATAAAGCTGAAAGTTTAAAAGGAGTGACTTTCAAGGCTTGGTTAAACAATTGAATTGAATACTTCAGTCAGAACCAGGAAATCAGGTTCTGAAAGCTCAGCAGTTGGAATACTGCTTACACCAACTGAAGGAAGTCTACAGGTACTGAGGCAGTTACTGCTGAACAAAGCTGTCCAAAGAGCTGAAAACATCACAAACATTCATCCTCCCTTGGCATAAAATGTGTACACTACAATAAAATACAACCTTGGATAGTTTCCAACATTTTACTCATTTATACAATAAGCCTGGAAACAAGACCAGGATGTAAGAAAGCCACAAGTAATCCTCAGACAAGCCAAGAGGATACAATGTGCACTTCTAAATGGCTAAGATGCCATCATTTACATTTAACTGTATCTACAATATTTAAAGGTCAGGGCAATTAGTGTATTCTGAAGGCAACTAAATTCAAGAAATATCAACATAATAAAACAAGGTTTAGGTATCTGCACTACAGTGCAGAGAGTTTGAACTGTGATTATCACAGGTATACTCTAAAATAATGTAACTACTTCATGATTTAGAACTCACCGTGATTGACAGCTAACACTTTCCGACTGTTCATTTTGACAAAGTTTCCAAGTGGGAGCTGTGCATGACCAATTCCCTGCTCTACAGCTTTTTTGTAAGTAATTCCCTGGGAAAAGATACCAAAACAAGTGGATTGAGAATCACTGTTTCAGATCAGCCCATACAGATTTGCTACAAGTATCATTTTCTGGCAAGAGTTTTGCCTGTGCTGCCACGATGTTGCTTTGGAAGTTGGTTACAAAAACAAACTTACCCCGGCTGGGTAATACCTGCCTCAAGGGCTACTACCTCTGGAAAACTCACAACTTTCTATATTTGTCACACCATGACCTGTGGTCAAAAGGATTGTAAATGAAACCTGTTCATGCAGCTGCAGCTCTAGAACCATCAGCCACAGCTTGTTTTAAAGGTGAAAATGTTAAACTACAAAGTTATTCAGGTTGTAGTCACTCAGTATTTTTTCAGAGGAAGAATAAAGCATAAGAAAACTCTGGAACACAAGCCACTGCTACCACCACAAGCTTTTTTCACATTTCTTCAACATTTCTTGGTGTTCTGTTTTGAAGAAGTTTTCTCATTATTAATGATGTTAGTTTACACCTGAACATCAACAATGTCAAATAAGGTGCCAAAAAAAAAAGGAGCTGCAAACAAACAGACCCAGTTTACCTTGTGGTGATTGTGATCCACCAGTCCTCCAATCACATAGGCTTTCTTCTCATCAAGCTCTCTGAGAACGTCTGGGGAATCTGAGGTAAGATATACTAGGTCTTCTTTCTTTATTAGCTCACTATAGTGCTCTGTTCTAATTTGGATATCCTCAAAAAAAGGTAGTTAAGAGAAGTTACATTCAACTGATGAACTGCTGACCAAGCATTACAGACCCAAGATGGGACTGGCAAAAATAAATCCAATAGTATGTGGTCATTCCACACTCCTCCTCCATCTTCAGACAGGCAGCCCAGTGCAGATTAATTTTCTGTGTAAACAATCCAGTCCCTACAGCACTGAATTGTAAAAATCAACAGGAAATTTTCTGAAACCCCAAAAGAACTTTACAAATCCTTAAGTTCTTGTGATTCCCTTCAAATGTTACCGTATTTCTCCTACGGATCCAAGTAATTTTCAAGTCCACTAAAAGAAGTGAACCCAGAAGCAAATGCTTAGTTAACATTAATTGTTAGGTAAGAGAAGTTTATGCTATGGTCTCATTAAGCAGCTATTGCACAAGAACTGCTGGAAACAGGACTCCTTTTATTTATTCTAAGTGCTTATCCTTTGAAGTTGTTGCAATAGTGGCTTAACAGGGAGTCACAAGGAAAACCAACATGAGTTTGACATAAGAGAAGCTATTTCTCTCCAGAACACTTCAGTGCTGAGAGGCAACGTGATGGAAGCAAAGATGCACATGAGAGAATCACATCACGATTGACAAGTCCTATTTTGGACAAGGATAAAAGAGCACTGTCAAGACAGACAACTCCTGGAACTGCCTAAATCGAGGGGTCCTGCTTAGTCTATCAAGAATGGAATTTGTTCAATAAAAACAAGTGAAAATGTGTAGTTTTTCAAGCTAAAACGAAATCTCAATTCAAGAGAAAGCAGTCTTTGGCTTATTTAAGTTAAATCAATTAAAAGGAAAAAAGCCACACTTTTTCAAATATGCTATTGCTCTCATGTATTAGAAAAACCCATGTGGAAAAAAACCATGTTCATCACACCTGTCTTGTTAACAACTACAACAATGACGTTAACATTTTACAGAAATACTCAATTACTCACCTTCCAATTCACCCATCCTTTGTCATTTTCGTTCATGTTGGTCTTCAACTGTCCCCCATGGCTGGTCAAGTAAAACTTCAAACAGAACAAACAAGAGGTACAAAATACAGAAACGTTTATTTGCCACAATCTGTTTCCTCTCCTTCCACCCTTAACTGTTAGCTAAACTGTTGGAACAGATGGAAGTGGTACTAGGACCATATTCATATAGTCAGTGATACATTTAAAAGACCATTTCACAGTTAGAGTGACTTTTTAAAAAATCTGCCACAGCTAAAACCAAGAGTAACAACAGCATCTTAGTGGCACACCTGGATCTGGCACTTTTCATCTGCATGCACATACTGTTCCATTTGTAGGGGTATCTATATATGGATATAACATGTGGGTGCAATAGAAGTAATTTTCTTATGAAAGAGGCAGATTAATTTTTTTTTCCTACTACAGTTCTCATGTTTGGTATTTGGCAAGCTCAGTTTGTTCAAACATACCTGCACAGGATGAAATGCCTTGCGGTTTTCTGCATAACATCTCTGAATCTGCTTGTGGAGCTTCTTAACATCCTGTACACAACACAGTTTGGTTTTACTTAGTCTTTCATACAGACCATCACAAAATGCTTTATCATGAGCCAGTCAGAAGCTAAAGAGAGAAAAAGGAAGCTTTTAACTGGCAAAAGTGACTACTCAGAGAGTGTGGGCATCAGATCCTGAGAGAAAAAACACCCACTGTGAAGGGATTATGCTGACAAGGGGACACACACATCCACACAGGTGTACTTAGACACCTCTAGGCATGTGCTTGATTTGCATTATTCTAGGGAAAAAAAACCCATCACGGGGATTTAATTAACATACAAAATTAGTCTGAGGAATCAAGCAGGCTTATCACTGTGACAATACTCAGCCTTTAACCCATGGGAAAATCCTGAGAACACTCCTAACAGTCTATGTTTAAGAAAATGAAATATGCCTAGATGATCTGAAGTTCCTTTTACCTTTAACACCATCAGGTCGTCAAAGCTGCAGTCCACAATGAGGCGAAGCGTGCTAGGAACAACTTCCCTGCGCATGCACTTCCTGTCATTCCCCTCGCTACTGGAATCCAGTCTTGACTGACGTTCCAGTTTTCTCTTCTGCCGCTTCTCTTTTCGTTTCTGCCTAGGTAAAGAAACAAATCAATCCTCAAAAATGCTGCCAAGTCCGCTGAGGTGCTGTGTTATGCACACAAATGCAGACTTCTAGGGCCAAAGTGGCTGTCCTCTAACTGTGATAGTTTAAAACTCAGCCTGTTGCCTGCATTTGTGCTACACTGAGACCAGCACAAAACACACCCCTCATCTTTGTGAAGTTCTGTAAATACCTACAAAGACAGACAATCTGACACAATACTGGGAGTCTCACAGATTTAAGGGTGCTCTGAGTCAAGTCTTGTAACAGAACTAACCACAAAGACTGACAAAATCACAGTATCAGGATCAGAATGATGAAGGCAATTTATATCCTGTTTCACTGAACAGTTTTTCAAAAGGCTTCTGAAGAAATTGTTCCATCCTCCTGTCCTCCTGATAAGGAGCAGGCAGTTGAGAGATCAAATTTCAGAGACAGCAACAACTTTTGTCTTGAGAAGGAGCACTCACTAGTCAGTGGGATAAGAATAAACCACCATCAACACGTTTGCAGATACACTTTCTCTCACCACAACAAAACAGAAGCTCCTTGTCCTTCCAAACTATTCCAACAGATTATACATCAGCATAACTTACAGCACAACACTTCATGTGTCAAATGTGGCTGCTTTTATTCAGTGTCTTTGTAAGATTCTCAAGTCTGAGAGCACCAGGAAAAGAGGCGCAGCCCATTCAGAAAGGAACAAGGCCACGCATTCTGTCCCTTCTGACAAATGAAAAACATGGACGTTTGAATTCCTCCTGACATCCTCTTCAAGCAGAACAGTTCCAGTATGAGGAGGGGATGCTTACTTGTACAGCCTCTTCAAGTGCAGACAAAGCAGCCTGAGGCTACTGCTTTAAACCTGGTGTGGGAGAAATCTGGTTAAACTGCCTTGGTCTGCTGGAGCAATTCACAAGCAAATTCTGCTGACTCGTCGCTGTTGTTAGCATTAAATATTACATGGGAACCATGGGAAGCTCCCTTGCAAGCCATACCTCCGTAGATCTTTCTGTTCTTCCCACTGCTTCTGCTTCAACAGCTTCTTCCTTTGCCTCTTGGACATGGACTCAAGGCATTCCTCCTTGCCCGAGCCTGCCTCCAGTCTCTCTGCTGGATTGTCACTCGACTTCACCTTTCCTTCCCCATCAGGAACTTCAGGGAACGGGGTATTTTCCATTGGCACCTCAGGACTGTCTGTGGGTGTTCCAGACGACATCAGCTCTTGGCCAGGTTTTGTGGCTTGTTTCTCAGCACCTGCCAGATACTTCATTAAAAACAAGTTCTCTGCTCGCCAATTCTCTAGGAAACAAAGTTACATGAGTGTCATTAACAAGAAGCTCAAGTAGAGCAAATACCACCCAACACCTACGATAAGCCTGAATAAAGAATAGTAATAAGAGAAGGCTTTTTTTGTTTGTTTAAAGCCTCTGAAAATAGCAACACAGAAAATACTACAGAGATTATAAACTACATTCTCATAGTCTTAAACTCTGCCTGCTAGGTCTGCAGGTAAGGAATAGTTTCTAATTAAAAACTTTGTGAAAGAACAACGGCATAAAAATAGGGAATCATAATGAATCAAATTAATAGAAAAAAAAAGCATTAGCAGTACGTGTACACAAACACAAAAAATTAAAGAGGTATCTTGCAGTGTAACTATGGCAGCCTGTCAGAGAAATGCAATTTTAAAGTTACTAAAGCTATTTGGGGAAAAGAAGTGTGAACGAGCTGTACTCCTTCAAAATTAATCTTTATTTCTCCTGAAAACAGAAGACACTGGACAGTAGCAGACACCGGTCACTGTCAGTAGACATGCACAAGTAAAAGGATGAACAAGTGATACTCAGCCAACACTCGGTTCAAATCAATTACAATTATAACCCTCCTTTCCAAGGGCAAGCACGACTTTTCCGTGCTGGCGGCTCCTGTGCTCGACACCCACACAATTCCCCAAGGACAACTTCACCGGAGAACACTGCATCTACAACAGGCAGGAAACAGCGATCCCCTGGCTTCCTGCAGTGACAGGAGACACAGGAAACACACCAGAAAACCAGCGGCATTTCTGCTGCCACATCCCGATTTCCCTGGCTGAGGGGTTCACCCCTCAGCCCTGGCGCACGGACACACAGCCACACACACA
>VZRX01014357.1:0-11147 GCA_013398075.1 Notiomystis cincta
TTCCCTTCCCTTCCCTTCCCTGATAAAAACCATGGAATTCCACCTTTTAAACCAGACCTTTCTGGCTCAAAGAACACTCTATAAATTCTGCAAATTTTCATGTCACCCAAGGGGCTCCAGGCAAAGCCTCCTGATTTAGGAATATCACTCCATGCCACACTTAAACAGCCAAAACAATCCAACCCAGGAATTCCCAGGGAATGTCTGTCTTGAGGGATGGCAAAAAAAAAAAAAAAACCAAAAGCATATTGAGTGAGGATTTTGTTCCAGACAGCACTTTCCAAGTGGAGCCACCTCCTCAGCCCTGCTGAGCCTTCCAATAGGCGCTGAGCATTAATAAATCAGATTATTCAACTTGCCACAAATGAAAGTGAACGTTTATAGAACAGATGCACCAAAAAGGACTCTCCACACTGATCTTCCTTCCCACAGCCTTTCCATAGGAACGGGCTCAAAAAGCCATTCTCTCCTCGTTCCTTCTTTTCTGCTGAAAGCCACAATTATTCCAACAACTCCACAGCTCTGCCCTGGCAGTTTGTAAATGAAAAGCTGAGCTGCCGTTCATTAAGGCTGGCTAATTAAAAGTGACTGTATTTATCAGGCTGGCTGGGCAGAGGGAAGGAAAACTGCATGTTTTCCTCCCTCAACATCACTGAAACAGGCTCAGAGCTGTAACTTTGGCTGCTTTTGGAAGTTATTCACTGCAGCTCCTGTCAAACAACTTTTTAGCCTTTTGAAAAAGCTGAAATTCCTCAACAGCCAAAAATAAAAATCCACCAAAAAACCAACAAAACCCAAATAAAAAAAAAACACAAACAAAAAACCCACCCCAAAAACAAACCCCAGAAACTCAAAGCTGCCTCCCAGAAATTGCACTTAAACTGTTAAAATGCCATTAATTACAAGTGTGAGCTGAAATAAATGAATAAATAGATTTCTCTCCATTTCAGGCCCCAGAATTAGAGCAGTGCACAGCTAATTGGGATAGGCCTGGACAAACCAAAGGGAAGAGGGAAGCACAGGATGCCAGGAGGGATTTGGGGCTCTTCAGGGAAACAGGAGCTGCATCTCCCCAGACCACTCTGATAATTAATTCCTGCTGGTGGTGCTGGAGGAGAAATAACTTCATTCCCTTCTCTCCCATCCTGTAATCACCCACTCCAATATCCCTTTGGAGCAGCTCCCAGACCCCACTGATCCAGAACCAGGGATCACAGGAGACCAAACCCTGATCCAGAACCTCTGTCCCTGCTGCACCCCCAGCATCAGACGAATTTATCTCGCACTTTGCTGGTTCTGTTTCACCAGAAGTGTCCCCAGAAAGGTTTGGTGGTTGTGAAACACGAGGGTTTGGGGGTGTTCAGCCACTCAGGGGAAAATAAGGAGCTGTTTAGTGGCTGAGAGGACAGTGGGAGCTTCACACAGGAGGAATAATTAGCCCCAAAAACCTTCCCCCCTTAAAGCCATTCCCTCTTGACCTTTCCAGCCCTAAATTCCCTCTCCAGCCTCCTTGTAGGTGCCTGTTTGGGGGAAAACACCCCAAAAACGTGCTCAGAAATCAGAGGAGTTCTAAAACCCACGCTAATTCTTTGTTCTGAAAATACAAATAAAATACACCTTAAAATAACCCCAGTGCTGACCAAAACTGAACTTTGATCACAGAAATGTTTTAAACTGAGGCCAAGAGAAGCAGAATGAAAAAGCCAAGAGGTGCTGGGGGTCCCCTGGGCGAGCCCAGCTCCCACCAGCAGCTCCCAAGGAAAGCCCTGGGAGCTCCCCTGCCTTCCCACCAACCTCCTGCGGTGGTTTCAGGTTCCTCCTAGGAGGAGCTGGCACTGCCAGGAGCCTCTGGAAACTTGAAACAGATCCAAGAGGGTGAAACATTAAACCCAGAAAATCAGTGGTGAGCAGGTAATGACAAGAGGCAGCTCCTCAGGCAGCGCTTTTGTGGCCTGAGTTAAGATTTGCTCCTCACACGCAAATTTCCTGCTTAATACACTTTTTTTTTTTAGGGTTTTACACGTTTCTATGACCTGATTTATTTTTTTAACTTGTTACCAACTGGGATTGCAAAGCTGAGAGCTTTTAAGACAAGGATTTTTCCAGAATTCCCTTTCTTTGGGGGAATTATCTCCGTATTCTGCGGGGTTTGTCAGACAGCAAAGCCATGGAGGGAGAAGGGTCGATGCCGTTCATTTGTAAGTTTACAAAAAGGACAAACAAACTTTTGATAATACATCAAACTGGATTAATCTCATCATTCTATTTATTTAATATTAATGTTAGCTGGGAGTATTTATTCCCAGCCAGTTAATTCCTTCAGTTTTGGAGCTGGAAAGGACTTGATGTGTAAATGTAAAGGCAACAGAACAATTCAGCAGGAAATGTGGATTTTACTGAGGGAAGGGAAGGGAAGGGAAGGGGAAGGGGAAGGGGAAGGGGAAGGGGAAGGGGTTTCTCACCCCTTGTGTTCCCTGCCTGTGGGAGAGCTCTTTTTAGGATTTTGTCATCAAACATTTCGCTGGGTACTTAACAGAGCCCTCAGCCCTGTGGTGGCCAATTTGTGCCCATCTGTCTCCAAACGATCAGGGCCTAATCTACAGCATTCACTGGGCTTCCACAAAACTCCTCCTGAATTACAACGACCCAGGGCAGAAAGTCCTGGCAGATTATTAAAATCCAGAACAATGGAGCTGTGGAAGAGGGAGGCTCGACGGAGGGAGGAGCAGCAGGGCCGCCTCAGCTCGGGCAGGGAATCACAGCCCACAGCGGGCCCTGGCTGGAGATTTAAATAGTGATTTTTCTCCTGGTTCTGCTCAGTCTCTGGGAGCCCTGGGAGCTCCAGGGGTGTGATTAAAGCAGGGCTGTGCAGTGTGACACAGCAGGAGACACCACGGTGGGCTCCTCCTGTGCTCCCCACAGCTCTGGGGGAGGCACGGAACCACCACAGCCCAGGCCTGGAGACTCAGAATTAAATCCAAAGCTCCTCTGTCAGCACAGCCAGGCCTGGAGGGGGTGACTGGGACACTGGGATGGCATTCCAAGAGTGGAGCACGGAGCAAAGAGGGGGAACAATTCCCTTCTGTGAGGACACCACGCCAGGCAGGCAGATTTGGGGTTTTCTTTCAGTGCTTTGTTGTTCTGTACACATAACTCATTGTTCTTGCCTTTTCCTCCCCTCCCAAGTGCTGGGAAGTGCCTCTGGATTCTGCACAGCCACGGATTTGTCTGGAATTCCAGCAAAAAAAGCTGAGAGCTCTGTCCAGGGCATCTCCTGAGCTCCACCAGGACAATCCCTGACTCTCCTCGCCCTGAGAACTGAACCACACAAACTCCAGAGATCACAGAAAATTCCACAAAGAGCTACAAAATCAGGGATTTATTCATATAGCAGCACACAGATGAAACTGAATTGGGCTTTGTGCCTCACATTTGTAGGGCTGGGTGCTGAAATAATAAATCCATCCAGGCAAAGTTTATTGGGATTTTTTAAGTGAGTTTGTGCCACCTGGGGCTTTTCTCTCCCCCGGAGGACTCCTGGCACAGCAGCCAAACATTTCCATGGAGCCACAAATCCCAGCCTGACCCTGCCCTGTGCTTCCAGCAGCAAAGATCCAGGAATTCCCAGGAAATCCCTCTGGAATCATTCCCAGGGATGAGCTCTGGATGCAGGCAGGGAGTGAACACCTCCCACCACAGCAAGGAGCAGCTTAAAAGCACCTGGTTCCTCTGCAGGACCTGGAATTCATTTTCAGTTCCATTTATACACATGGATAAAGCAGAAGTTGAGGTTTCCTCCATAGAAGTTATTTAGAAACGGAATAATCTTAACTGTGTTGTCTTTTAAAAAAGTCGGTATTTTATAAAAGAAAAATTAATTATTTCACTTTTGGCTTCGTTCTGCCTGATTTTAGTCATGGTTTTAATAAGAGCAATCAGGAGTCTTTAGTGTAAGTTAATAAATATCATTGCCCAGACTGATTCCACTGCAGACAGACACACTTAAATAGACAAAAATTCACCTTAAAACACACAGCCTGCACAATTACTTTAAAAAAAAACAGACCCCAATCCAACCATTGATTTGGTTTAGCCCCTTGGGACCCAAACTCATCAGATCAGAGCTGATTTCCACCTATCACCAGAGAGAGCAAAACTAATTAACACATCTTTATTGCTCCAAGAAAATGTGCTGGTTTGAGGCCTTATTTAGCAAACTTAGAGCTGTAGTTAGAGGATCTCTGGCTTTTCACAGAGCAAACATCAAATGGGATGGCTGCTTTCACATTAAAGCAATTAAAACGGAATAAATCAGGCAGAGATGATGCCAAACAGGTCAGAAAGCTTTAGGAATTGCACATATTTTCCAAAAGGAAATAAAAAAGGGATGCTGAGAATGAGTGAAATGCAGCCCATGAGGCCAAGAGAAATGAAGTTTGCTGAACAAATGTAATAATGTGGCATTTCAGTGAGATGGAAATGATTGATAGATTCACTGTGGGCTGGATGAAGGCAGTAGCTGAGCTCCAGCTTCCCCCCCCCCAATAAATTGATAGTGGTATCACTGTCAAATAAACAAAAAAAGGAGTGTTTTACAGCTGGATCACATAAAAATGATGGGACACCAGAGCAGGGATTTGATTTATTGCTTATTTGGGAGCTGATCACCAACACCTCACTCTGGGAGCTCAACCAGGTGTGGTGACCTGGCACAGAAACACCAGCCCAGCTCCGTCCCTGAGCTCTTTATCCCAGGAATTCCCATTCCTGGCAGCTTTTCCAGGAGCAAAGTGCTCTCTTTCAGCCAGCAGGAGCTGCCTCTCACTCCACGAGTTACCACCAAAATAAAGAATAAAATCCTTCCCCTATGGACACCGCCCCAACCCAAAGCTGTGTGACCAGAGCCGACTTTCAGGCTGAGCAGGGGTTGGAGGGTCCAGGATTTATTTCAGCTCGGCAGCCACAGCTCTGAGGGAGGAGTTTCACCACGGACACGATCTCCAAGAGGATTTTGGGAGCGCCAGAGGTGGCACATCCCTGGAATTCACTGAGTGACAGAGCCTGGAGCCTGTAACAGGGGATCCACTGCTCCCTTCCCAGGGGATCCACTGCTCCCTTCTCAGGGGATCCATTGTTTTCTTCCCCAAGGGATCCACTTCTCCCTTCCCCAAGGGATCCACTTCTCCCTTCCCGGGGATCCACTGCTCCCTTCCCCATGGGATCCACTGCTCTATTCTCCGAGGGATCCACTCCTCTCTTCCCAGGGGATTAATTCCTTTCTTCCCCAAGGGATCCACTGCTCCCTTCCTAGGGGATCCACTGCTTTCTTCCCACGGGAATCCATTGCTCTCTCCCCAGGGGATCCACTGCTCTCTTCCCCAAGGGATCTACCCCTCTCTTCCCAAGGGATGCATTCATCTCTTCCCAGGGAAATCCACTCTCTTCCCAGATCCATTGCTCTCTTCCCAGGGGATCCACTGCTCACTTCCCCAAGGGGGATTCACTGCTCTTCCCAGGAGATCCACTGCTCTCTTCCACAAGGGATCCATTGCTCCCTTCCCAGGGCATCCACTGCTTTCTTCCCCAGGGGGATCCATTGGCTTCTTCCCAAGGGATCCACTGCTCTCCTCCCCACTAAGGGATCCACTCCAGGGGATCCTCTCCTCTCCTCTCCTCTCCTCTCTTCCCAGGAAATTTAAGGAGCTGCAAACAGAAGAGCTCCCTGCAATGCTGGATTTTCCTTGCACTGCTGCTCCCGCTGCCAAAATTCCTTCAGCTCCCAAACTGCCACTGCTACTTTTAGACCAGAGAGGCCTCAGCTTCAACCTCCAAAAAAACCCCAAACCTTCCCTCTCCCTGTTGTTGAGGAGCCTTGGAATGGATGTGTTCTGCTGTTTAAAAACCTCCCCGCACCCCCTGAGATGCTGGAGGATCCCTCGGTTCTCCCACATCTCCCCAAACTCAAATCCACCACCAGCAATGTCCAAACCTCACCCAAAAATAAATATATACAAAAATAAATATGTATTAAAAATATATATACAAAAATAAAAAGGTCAGCAGGGAATAGCTGGAGCAGGGCTGAAGGAGCTCAGCTGATCCTGGGAGGCAGCAAAAGGGGTGGAAATTAAAAAAGGAAAATATTTCTCCTGAGACACAGGTGTAAAAACCACCTGGAAATCACAGCTGGAAGTCACAGAAATACCTGAGGATTGCCCCAAGGAGCTTTACCTGAGGATTTGTGAGGAAAATCAGGTTTTTAAGCCAGGTTTATCCTGAAAAGCAGGTGCCTGAAAGCCCCAGGCCTGTGCAGGCCGAAGTCCCTCTGCTCCCTGGCTCCTGCCTGTGGGCACCAGGAGGGCAAAAACTGGGAATAAACTCCCTCTTTTCACCAATCCAGCTTGATCCTGATGGGCACAGCAGTGTCAGGGCAGCAGCAACAGGAAATGGTGGTTTTTAAATCAGCTTTACCCCCCAAACCACACCCCTGAGCAGATGAGCTGTGACAGCCCAGGGAGAAGGGAATTTTTACATTTTACTGTATCCTTTATTTTTTTTATTTTACTTTTTTTACCCTATTTTTTATTTTACTTTCCCCCCCTTTTTTTTAATTTTCCTTTTTCTTTATTTTACTTTCTCCCCTTTTTTTTATTTTATTGTTTCGTCCTTTTTTAATTTTACTTTATCCTTTATTTTTTTAATTTTACTTTCCCCGCTTTGTTTCACTTTTTCATTTTTTTTATTTTACTTTTATCCTCCTTTTTTATTTTACTTTTTCATCCTTTAATTTTACTTTATCCTGTACTTTTTTTTACTTTTTTTTTTTACTTTTTTATCCTCTTTTTTTTTTAATTTTACTTTCCCTCCCTTTTTTTATTTTACCTTTTCATCCTTTTATTATTTTACTTTTTCATCCCTCTTTTATTTTCATTTTATTTTACTTTTTTATCCTTTTCCTTACATTCCACTCCAACAAATTTCACTGCAACACACCACTGCTGAGGAGGAGCTCCGGGGGAAGCTTTCCCTAACAAAATAACCCCAAAAAACGAACAAACCCCAAAAAACCCCCTCATTTTTAGCTCAGAGAGGCAGAACCATCCTCATTTCGAGTCTGCCCTGCAGGGTTTTTATTAGCACAGCACCCAGGGGAGCTGTGGAATTTGGGATGCCATCCCCCCCCTAATTTTTTTTAGCACAGTGAAACAGCAGAGGAAGCAAAATCCAAGGAGAATTAACTTAAGAGAGAGACAGAAAAGTTTGGCTGAGGTGTTTTTGAGCAGCCAGGAAAAACAGGGAAGGAAAAAGGGCAGGAATGGGGTGGGAAGGGGCACCTTGCACCAGGAGAGGTTTTAGGGCTGGGTGTTGATGCAAAGAAATTCAATGTAAGCAAATAAAAAGGAGTGGAACCTTTGCAAAGCCACAGCAAATCCACAGCTGGTTCTGATGAGCTCGGGAAAAAACGGCTCCCTGCCTGTAAATCCATTTACAGCAGGCTGGAAATGTGGGAAATTTCTGGAGTAACTCTCAGGGCTTCACACTTGTCCTGCACTGAAAATGTTTTCCCATCACTGCTTCTTCCTTCTTTTAAAAGCAAACACATCACACTCCCCTAAAAAACCCCACCAAAGTCCAAGTGTTTACCTTATTGAAGTTTTCCTTAAGATTTCCAATGGTTTCCCTCAAAAATTCAGAAATACTAATTTATTTTTTTAACATTCCTGGTGCATTTCTCCAAGGCAGGGAAAGCAAGGACCATTTCTTGGAGAGCATTTCTCTGTATAAAACCCCTGCCTTGGGAGAAATATATATTTAATTTCATGCCTATTTAGTGGATTTGATGCACCACAGAGGATATTTCCTCCCTCCAGGTGGCCCAAGGGAGGGGAGGTTTGTGAGCATCACTGGAATCAGCTGTTCCCAGAATATGGAAATAGATTTTTCTCCCTGTGATGAGGGCTGCACACATCCCTGCAGGCTTTTCTGGAGGAGAAAGCAAAAATTGGGGACTAATTAATAAATTAATCTCATTAATTCTGCCAGGCAAGAAGAGAGCAAAGAGCTCATCCCAAAGAGATCCTGCTGCAGACACCTCCTGGAAGAGCAATTTTATTTCTGTTGGGCTGAAGGAAACTGTTTGTCCAGTCAAAATATTATCAAATTACATCAGGGTTTTGTTTCAACTTGTTTTTATTTTTATATATAGAAAAAAATAATATTAATTTGCAGAAAGTTGACAGAAAGTTTGCATCCCAGCTGTGATGGGCATTCCCAAAAAGTTTATTTCCACATGTGTTGGAATGAGTGTTTAATTGTAAAACAGCTGCTCAGTTAATTAAAGAAAAATTCAATTAAAATGTAAAGAAAAAGTCTCATTTGTGTGATTTCTACAGAGCAGTTCACAAAGTTAAAACAATAATAACAACCTGGTTTTGGCACAGGAAATAAGAGTCAAACTGAGCCTGAAAACCTGCAGTTCTCAGAGATTAACAGATTTTACTGCAGCAGAATTTCCTCTCCTGGTCTACTTTTCTTTGAGGAGGAAAGAAATGAAAAGTTTTTTTCAAATGTAACTTTTCAAAAAGGAAAATGTGCACTGAGCTCTGCACTCGAGATTTGCCACAGGTTGGTCACCAGCTCAAAAAACCACTGAAGTGTTATGAGAAAAGCCAATTATTTACTGGCACTGAGAAAGATCAAATCATCAGAGTACAAGGACAAAATGAGGATGATCACACCCAAATTTCCAAAATTAAAGTGCTGTTATTTCCCTGAAGAGAATTCATATTTTAACATGGGATTAATTGCTGCTAAACAGCACAAAAATGAGGTTAAAGGCTCACGTTTAGAGCAGATATTTGAATATTTGGAAAGCAAAGTGGTTTCACCAAGAAAGGAGCAGTGAGGGGAGGTTTTGGAACAACTTCAAATAACAAATTTCCCAGACCCTCGTGTTTAACAGACCCAAGTATCAACAATGCTCACAGATTTTTTATCTCCTACGTGGTTTTGGTTCATTTGGCTCTGAGAAATTCTGGGGATGAACTTTAAATTTCAAATTTTTTGGTGGGGCCTCTTGGTCTCTGTCAGCTGGGGAAATACCAGGTTTCCTTTGTGATATTTTTAATTTTTCCTACAGAAATAGAGTTTCCTTCATCATAATTTTAATTTTTGCTACAGAAATAGCATTTCCTTAATGATATTTTTAATTATTGCTACAGAAACACCAGGTTTCCTTTGTGATATTTTAAATTTTTGCTACAGAAGTAGCATCTTCTTCGTGATAATTTTAATTTTTGCTACAGAAATACCAGGTTTCCTTCATGATATTTTAAAATTTTGCTACAGAAATACCAGGTTTCCTTTGTGATATTTTAAATTTTTTGCTACAGAAATAGCATCTTCTTCGTGATAATTTTAATTTTTGCTACAGAAATACCACGTTTCCNACACAGGGCAGAATTTAACCAGGATATTCTTCTCTTTACCAAAATAATTCAATTAACAAAGGAGAATTTTTAATTAGCACTAAAATCTCTGACACAGGGCAGAATTTAACCAGGATATTCTTCTCTTTACCAAAATAATTCAATTAACAAAGGAGAATTTTTAATTAGCACTAAAATCTCTCACACAGGGCAGAATTTAACCAGGATATTCTTCTCTTTACCAAAATAATTCAATTAACAAAGGAGAATTTTTAATTAGCACTAAAATCTCTCACACAGGGCAGAATTTAACCAGGATATTCTTCTCTTTACCAAAATAATTCAATTAACAAAGGAGAATTTTTAATTAGCACTAAAATCTCTCACACAGGGCAGAATTTAACCAGGATATTCTTCTCTTTACCAAAATAATTCAATTAACAAAGGAGAATTTTTAATTAGCACTAAAATCTCTCACACAGGGCAGAATTTAACCAGGATATTCTTCTCTTTACCAAAATAATTCAATTAACAAAGGAGAATTTTTAATTAGCACTAAAATCTCTCACACAGGGCAGAATTTAACCAGGATATTCTTCTCTTTACCAAAATAATTCAATTAACAAAGGAGAATTTTTAATTAGCACTAAAATCTCTCACACAGGGCAGAATTTAACCAGGATATTCTTCTCTTTACCAAAATAATTCAATTAACAAAGGAGAATTTTTAATTAGCACTAAAATCTCTCACACAGGGCAGAATTTAACCAGGATATTCTTCTCTTTACCAAAATAATTCAATTAACAAAGGAGAATTTTTAATTAGCACTAAAATCTCTGACACAGGGCAGAATTTAACCAGGATATTCTTCTCTTTACCAAAATAATTCAATTAACAAAGGAGTTGATTTTGGTTTTCCTGGTTAAGGAAAGGAAAATATTTAATTCACTGCTATTTTTTATTTTCCCTCAAGCCTCCCTTTGGACTGCTGAGCTCTTCAGTTTAATTTTTGATAAATTAAGTGGAGCTTTTTCCATCAGGCCATAAATTCTACAAATAAAAAAGGAAGGCAGGGATGGAAAACCCCCAATTCCAGGTCCATCCCCCCAGTGCCAAGCCCCTGATGGGGACCCCAGGAATGCACCTGGCAGCTCCATCCCTTTGGAATCCAGCTGTGATTTCAAACATCTCTGATGCAAATGAGATGTAATTAAAATGTTTATTAACTCCCAGGGGTTCCAGTGGCCTGGGAGATTGGAAATTATCACACCTGAAAGAGGGAAGTCACCCCTGGCCTTGCTCCTGGTGCTGAAGTGAATAATTCCACATTTTCAGGGGCAAATTGCTGCTCCCACAAAGCCCCAGAGAGCAGGGATGGAGCTGGGCCACTGCAGATACACCAGAGCAAAAAAAAAAAGCACTTTTTTGGAGTGTTTTGATGCATTTCCCTGCTCTAAACACACTTTCCTGGCAGGCCCTTGACCCCTGACATTTCAATAATGCCATCCCTGGCTAGAACAGCTTAATGAGTGAGGGAGAAAAGGCACCACTGCTGTGTTTTCCAACTGTTTTTTGGGGAATCAAGATCCTCTGGCAGCTCAGGGCTGGGTGTGAGCTCATTCCTACCACTAATTACTTCTCCCTGCAGAATATTTACATATTTGCTGCTTTTGACCACTCATTATCTCTCTTTTTTTTTTTTTTTTTTTTTTTTTTTT
>VZRX01014360.1:2854-18024 GCA_013398075.1 Notiomystis cincta
TTTTTTGTGGTTTGTTGGTTTGCGTTTTTTCTAACTTTCACATTGAACTTCATAATCAGGACATTCTATTAGCTTATGTTCATTTTATGCAATTAACATTTTTTCCCCCAAGTAAACAAAAATCAGCAATACTAAAACATGAAGCAATTTAGTTGTGCAGGCACAATTAATAATTTTATTATTTCCAGATTCACTGAGATCACTGCTACTTGAGGTGGACCATCATAAACCACAAGTTGTAGCCTCTACATAAACCAACCAAAAGCATATTTCCTGCACATCTGTGTCACCAAGTTCCAGACAGTTTTCACCTGTTTAAGTAGGCTATATTCTGTATCTCATAAGGAGTATTACTTGTTCCATTAACTTCCATAGGTTTCCTTTCTCTCCCTATACTAGTGTTTACTAAACAGGTACCTCTCTACATCTGAAGTTCTGCTTTGACTTTACTCTTCACCACCATCTGCATTCAGCTGCTACTCCTCCTTCTTTCCTTCTTCCTATTTAATGCAGAGCTACCACTAGTCCCTGCTGATGTATCCTTAAGAGAATTACCATGTCATCATACTTGGCAGGTTTTATTTAACAGCTTGACTTGATGATCTTAAGGGTTTTCTTCAACCCAAATAATTCCAAGATGATACATCTTGGAAACTTTAAATTCCTTACTCCATAACATGAAGAGGAATTTTTAAAACTCCCACTTGTACATGAATTTCACACACACGAAATACCTCCCCTTTGAACTTCATCATTCCAAACAGGTTAGTCTTTATCATCCAAGTGTTGCTAAAAGTTATTTCTTCTTTAGGCAGATCCACAGCATAAGAAGTTGCTGGCCACATTTGGTCTAGGTGTCAGGTTTAGTTCTGTTCATATTTCAAAGGAATACTAGAGGACTTCTTCCTTAACAGTTAATATCAACAGCAGCAAAAGTACTTTTGCTTTTTTTAAAGCACTATGGCTTCACTATTTCTTATGTGAGTGATTCTTTAATCAAAGTGAGGACAACAGGCACCTACAGTAGATAAGCAATTCACATTTACCATGAATTTAATATACTTGGGGCTTTTCTGTGAGCAGTAAACATGTTAAAATTTTATGTAGAGGATGTTTCTTTGGAACTTCTGTTTAAGTTTACTGCTTGCACTAAACTGATGTCCACCAGAGTGCTGATTAATTGAAAGCAATATGAAAGACCTGTAAAGAAACTTGAAGTAAATGATGCCATGAAAGGCCAAAAGACATTGCTGCAAAAATCTGCTCAGCCATACCAAACTCTCAGATTTTGTGAATAAGTATTGTCACATAGAAGCAGTTCTTTTGCAAGGTACAACACACACACACATTTGTTAAAACTTACAGTTTGCTCTCAGCCAGTGTTAGCTTGTCTTTCAGTAACTGAATTTCGGTATCTTTCTCTTGGGACGTTAATTGATTCTGAAATTCTTTGTCTCTACTAGTAGCCAATAACGTTTCAAGATTCTGAACTGTCAGTCTCTCACTGGAGAGCTGCTTTTTCAGCAACTCTACTTCTGATTTTATATCTTCTAATTCTCCTAGAACCTAAGGCACAAATTTTAAATGTTATTAATACACTAATTTACAAGCACAGAGAATTCTTTTTGTGAAGAACGGTTACAAAAACTGAAATGATCAGAAGTTTCATAAAAAAGAACAGGAAACTGAGCTCACAAAAGAATGTAAAGCCTACAATTATTTTGAAACTATACTTAATTTAAAACTACTCAAGCTGTACATCTATCAAATGTTTTATTGAGAGCTGCATTACTGAGTGCTGGAAATGTTTAGGTAAGTACCTGGAACAAGGATTGGCTTTTAACAGTAGAACTTTGCACAAATACAAAAATAGTATTTACTATACTTCATTCTATTTGACTAGGTCAGCTCACAATTAGCCTCTTGGTTTTTGCTGAAAATGTAGGAATACTTGTTTTCCTCTTCAGTTCTGTGAATATAAACAAATTTTACTGCTCTCAAGGTCTTGAATATTAAGTCCCAGAAAGGCTGACCAAGTCACTAAATGAAGACAAAAATCAGCTGTAAAGAAAAAGGTTCAGAAAATATGAATATTTAGAACTCTTTAAACTATTTCAAAATATTCAATGAATTCTAGCTGTATCTAAATTTCAATTTAATTGAAAAGAAGCCATTAGGGTAAGGTCTTTAATATCTAAATAAGAAGTGTGCTACTTGCTTTTTATAAAGGTTGAGTGAATTAAAAACCAAAAGGAAATACATATAATCTGTCTGTGGAACAGCTAAAACTACACCTGCAACATTTTGTAGTCATAATGAATCAAAGAAACTCCCTCTTTTTGTACAAAACCCTCAGCTACAGATCTGTATATTGTAAAATTTATAATTTATAAAAAACTTAAAACTAATCATGTAAATTAACTTACCATGCTCTCAGAAGTAATTCTTTTCTCCAAAAACTATTAAAAGCAAAGGAAGTTATTTTGTTATAGCAAATGTAATTTGCCTTTGCTGCTTACCCTTTCATAATCCATGCTTTTGGATGTCAGCTGTCGAGCTAAAAGTTCCTTGTTAGCCTCAAGTTTCACACAGAGTTCTCTCACAGAAGTCAGGTCTGCCAACACAGAAGCCTTATCCTGATTTTCACGTTTTAGATCCTCTTCCAGTCTGGACATATTTTTCGTTATGGAGGAGATCTGAGATTCATATACTTGATGTGCAACAATATGCTGAACAAAACCAAATATGGATACACTCAGTGTTAAATTTAAGAGTTTCTTGTTGAATAACTTGGGTTTTCTTAACACTTTATTTTCCCCTCAAAGCTAACTTTCCCTATAAAATTAACTTAATATTCCTTCTCTCTCCCTAAAACATAGCTAAGGGTAACTAATAAACCATCTTTGCAATTTTTAATCACCAGTTTGAATAATTATACAAGTACTACAAAAGGGTGGAACAAGAATTAAAAAGCTTGAACCCCAAACATATAACCTAATTTTAACTCAGCTTGCAATAAAGTCTCTAGCTCTGGCTAATTAAAAGTACAAGACAAAATGTAGTCAAGCCACAATTATGCTCTAGAATTTCTCTGACCTCTATCAAGTTATTGCTTCTAAAATATAAACCTCATTATGTTCTATGATAGCGGTCTAGGATTCAGTATTATGGGGAATCATGATTCTGAATTTGGATGTCTACCAGACTTTTACCTTGACTCCAGCCACCAATGCTTCTAATACTTCATGCAAAGCTTCAAAGAAATGTAAGAAGTAACACAGTAACAATGTTACCCCAAAAGAAGAGATCTAAAATGATGAAAACATATGCCATAATTCTAATTTGGGGCAAGCAGGAGTGAAGGAAAGCACATCAGTTACTGTTTCAAAAACTCCAGTGTTCATATTTGAAACATCCACATATAGAAATTATTTTCCATTAAGGCATTAAAAATCATACACTGACTTCATTAAAAAGCACTTGAATGTATCCCACGTTCCTAGAGAGAATTTCATTGCACGAGTTATTACCCCTTGAATCTCTTTTTCCATGAGTTCTACTCTCTCTCGAAGATGCCTCCGGTCTGTATCTACTGACAGGAGCTCCAGGCGGATCGAGCTGCTTTCTCCTTCAGCCTGGTGAGCCTTCATTTCCCAGTCTTCCGCTTGTGTGTGCAGCATCCGGAACTTCTCTAACAATTCTTGGTTTTCCTTTTCCTGACAAAACAGTGCATCACTCTGCAGTCATCAACATACCCTCAAGTTGTCTGAGCTTATTTCATGCCTACTCCTTGCAATACCTGTTCTTTTTTTTCCTGCAGAAAGTAGAACTTTATTCATTTTCTTAATCCCACTCTCTGGCAACTACTAAAGGGCATCATCCCTTTTCCAAGTCCAAATAGTAAATAAATACAGTGATGGCATTCAGTTTTATTAAAATGGAAGTACGTACAATTAGAAGTTGCTACTGAGTTTTAAAGCTCCCAGGAGAGGGGTTATTTTGGATTTCTCTGCATTGTCAAGGGTCATGTTACTGAGATACACTGCATGCTGCCCTTTCCAAGAAATTCCAGCAGGAGTCCATTGTCAGCTCTTTTAGTTACTATGCTCTTATAAATATTTGTACTACAAACACTGATAATCTATTAGAGCATATGCACCTAAGCAGTCTATCATAAAAGTACAAAAATTATCCAGATATAATACTGGGAAAATCCCTGAAATCAAGCATTCATAACTGGTTGCTGGTTATGTATTCTATAACTTCCTGGTACCCAACTCAAACAACCAGATTATCATTTGCCAAAGATGAAGCCACATCTGTAGCTGAAGTATTTTGGACATGTGATATATTGTAAAATTCTTAAAAAATAAACTTCAAGTGTTTTAAATTGATAGTTCTAAGCTAACCTACTACTGACCTTAATTTTTTCTCCATGCTTCAGTTTCTACTTGTAAAAAGTGGTTGAATTTACATGCATTCATCTAGACATGTAAGTTGAAGTCAGATGAAAGCTCATTCTCCCCAACTCAGAGTCACATAATAAATTTGCCAGTTCATGTTGTCTTGACACAAATCCTATTTGTTTTAAATGATTGTAAGTTTTAGCTCATGTATATCATGCTTTTGAACCCAAGTATCAGGATAAAGGACACTTAACCAGAGCACTATTTTAACAGTACTATTTTTACATTTTCATGCAGAGCAACAGATAAATTTTCTTTTCTTTTCCAAAAGGGTAAAATATTTAAAATCATTTTATAAACTGCTTGCTGCCTACAATCACGAAACAGTACCCGCTATTTTACTGACTGCCTGGTCAAAACCCAAAAAGCAAAACAACATTCAAACATGACAGGTTTGTCATTCTCCAGCATTATGGCCAGTTGAACTACAATCAATGAACTGTGATATGCTAGAATTAGTCAGTGCTTCAGATCTAACAAGGTGTTATAAGAATCCCCCACTAGCAGCTTGAAACACTGCAGAGAAAAGAAAGAAAAATAAAAGAAGGAAATGGGACAAGCAGGGAGAACAGCACCATGTGATTCTTACTTTATTTTACTGAATGCATTAATGACTGCCTACAGATTAAAATTTTACCTTTGAAGCTATCAAGGTCTCAAATTTGGAGACTTCAGTTATATAACTATGAACCCTGGTTTTCATTTCTTCTTTTTCCCGTACTGCATCTTCCAGCTCGGTACTGATAGCCTAAAGAGATTGCATAAAGACAAAATTGTGCTTTGCAGTAAATTAATCACTATATAATTGCAGTAAATTAATCACTATATAATACTCTATCAGATTAAATCAAAATAATTGTATATGCCCTAGATAATTTTTTCTATTCTATTTACAAAGCTCTTTGAGATTTGTAGGGTTCAGAAATATCTCTTGTTACCTTAGATACACCAAAGAGTTTCCAGGCAAGAATAATCCCAAAAAACAATGACTATCACACAGTTCATAAATCATGCAGTTTCCCTGATGACACACCCTACTGATCTTTGGAAAATTAGACATACTTATATTTGGGAGCTGGAATTTTTATAGCTTGAAGATTCACTATCCCTGAGTAAAGGAAAGTTTTAGATCAATAGAAAGCCAACTTTATAATATAAGAACATTTATTTTAAAGTAGAATTGCAAGATAAAATAACTAAATGCATTACTAAGATCATATTTAGACATCAAAAATGTACCATAGAATTTTTTTGAGATGTTTGAGCTGCTAACTTCGTCCCTCTCAGATTCAGCTCTCATCTCCCTCTGAGTCTTCTAGCCCAGAGAGCCAAAACTGCAAGTATCTTTTTCTATCTCCGTGATCAAATGTGGAGGAAATAAAGGATACTGCCTTATTTCTTCCCTTCCTCTTTTTGTGGTATATTAATATTCATTAGTGGCAGCCCTTTTAATGTGTGCCTTATTTAACATATGCTGAAATCAGTCTGTTTGTCTCTGTAGTAGCCCTTTAGTCATCATGTTATGATGATATTCAATGTTTCATCTTATTAGACACCTGTGAAGAGCAGGTCTAATTTCAGTAATACATCCACATATTTATATACTGCGCTACAGGTTTTGAAAGAACTGTTCAATGTCCTACATCACTTCCTTGAAACATGTTCCTATATTATCCTTTCTGGCATCAGACTCAGCTGGGATGACTGAAGGGAACTGAAATAAATGGTTTAGTTAACAAGGCCCTGATTGTTTTTACTGTTAGCACAGCATATTGAAACAAACATTTGTATCTCAGGATCAAAATTGTAAAAGGCATTTGAGTCTCATGAGGAGCTGCAATGGTGGTATTTGCTATACAAATTCAATGTAATGAGTTACAACAAAATTCCAGGCTCACTCTTAGGATAACTCTCACATACCCTCTACACAGACTTTCTAATGCTTAACCCAATAAAAGATGTTACCCTAATAAAACACTGGACATTTTTGTTATACATTGTCCATACAGACATTCTATAGTACAGGGACATCCGTGTCATGCACTTGGAGCTGGAAGGCTTTTGGTCAGCAATAACCAGCTGGTGCACAAAACCAACTCATTATTCCTCCAACCATGTGAGGGATGAACAGACTGAATGCACTTCAGGCTGTACCAGCCATGGATCCAAGACTCAGGGAATTCCAAGGAAGAAGAGATGGAGCTATGAGGATTGCAAAGAGTGCAAATGGAGATGTATCATATAAGTCACTTCCAGTTTTGAAAGAATGAGCACACCGGTGATTGGTTTAACTGAGGACCCCAGAGAACATCTCAAGATGAAGATGTCACAAGAATAATAATGACAATAATCAAATAATCTAATCCACTGAATCTCTCAACTATTTCTGTCTTGCAAAACTTTTATTTAACCTACATCACCTTCAGATAGCTCATGAGCTTCAGATAGTTCGGTAAAATATTCAATGACACCCTACACAAAACGGTAATTTCTCACAACAATGAAGATTTTACTTCTACTCTAATTCTACAACTGACCTAAGTTCTGCCTTTATAGCATGCACTTTACAAGGAATTGTATTTATCCATCAGAGGCCAAGAGGGACAATTATACCTCCCAGTTGGAAATCTGACCGTGAATACACACAAACCAACTCAGGATCCACTGGGCAGTCATAACCCACTTTCCACCTGCTTTCTGGCCTGAAAAACTACTGAGTGGCCAGCTGCTAGCAAGGAAGTACATTATGACTCTGAACTACTAAAGAACTAAGGACAGATAAAATCATATAAAACTAATACAAATAAAAACATAAAACTCTGCAAGCAGTCAAGAGTACCTGAACAGGACTTACACAAAGAAAACCAACCCCACCCACCCCAAAAACCTTGACATAATGGAAAGGAAACCTCTCCTGTTCTCATCGACTGTGAATCCTTATCCATTCCTGAAAACAGGAGATGAATTCAGACTATTCAGGACTATCAAACCCTAAAAAAAGTATTCTTCAACCTCTCTGTCTTGCAGCTCTTAAGCCCTCTTAGATTTCTTCCTTCAACATTAACCTTTCCCAGTTCATCACTGAAAGCAAAATTCCTGCAGAGCAACACATACGAATGATAGCTAACTTTGACAGGACTGGAAATTAAAACCCTGCCAGTATCACCTTCCAGGGAGATAAAAACCACCATTGCCAAGGTTCACAGAACACAAACATTAAAATCTGCATTGCAAAACATCCTAATCTCAAAATATGACATATCTCACTCAATAAATCTAATGCTTCATGGAAACTAGATGGATGAAATTAATGAATCACTGTGCACCAGAACAAATTCAGATGTGCTACCAATCCCCTTCCCCTCCCTCTCACTTTTATCTGACAATCTGATGTCTGCTTTTGGGATTTCTTTCTCTCTCTCAAGAATCACTTCCATGGATAATAAAACCCAATTTTTACCAACTAAATACCAACTGCCAAGTGATATACCCATTAACATAATTTCATTATACTATAAACAATAACATCTTAGATTTATTTTATTTAGATTTCTTTTTTAATCTGAGGAAGGGTGACCAAACTGAAAGCTTGTCTATTTCTCTTCCACTGCATTAACTACACTTAAGTATCTGAAGTACTGATTTCACAATTTCTGTCCAGTGATTTTCAATATCCCATTGCTCAAGAAATACCAATAATTAAACACATCATTCAAAACTGAGGATGTAGCAGTTTTGATGCAAACAAGCCATAAATGGTTTGATACATTAGTATCACTACTGTCTTCATACCTGGTTTTCTCTGGCCATTGTTGCCAGGTCATCTTGCAGTCGTCTGTTTTCCTTCAGAGCCATTTCCTTTACTCTTCCCATTTCTGCAAGCTCTACCTTGGATGTATCGAGCTGGCGATGTAAGCTGGATATCTCACGGTCTCTGTTGCTCAGCATGTCCTGCATCTGGCTGTCAAGTGAAAACATTATTCAAGTTGTCCCTTCTTGTACACCACATACTGCTGAAAATAATCAGATAAAATTCTTGCTCTCTGAATGATGATGAACTAAGTCTAAATAAGTATGTAAAAAGTCAATATGCAGAAATAAAATGGATGTAATCTTCAGTTTTGAAGATGTATCTGGTAAGATGTATCTTATTAGACATAGGGCAATTACAGATACCTATGTTTATCTGTGTTTGGTAATGATTACAGTAACTGCATATTTTATAAGTCATAAAGGAAGAAAGCAAATAATTTACACTTGAAGGACAATTATCAAAAAGAGTAATGAAAAGATTAAACAGAAAATTAGAAATATAAATATGTGTAAATTTAAGTAAACTTTTGCTCTTTTTTTTTGTCACATATAGTTAATGCATCCATATAGCAAATATTTAGTTACCTTGGTCTTCAAATGTTTAAATACTGGTGTTTAAATTTTTTCTTTTAAGAGCTATGGTTTAAAAAGTCATGCTTAAAAAGAGGAAAGAATGAAATTTCAGAGGAAGCCCAGCTAAAAACTACATAAATATATTTTAATTAAGACTGTACTGGCAGCTTAAGCCAGAAGAATTAAATTGCCAATCATTAAGAATTTGGCTCTGAATCATACCTGGGTCAATCTAATATCTAGTGGAAAGCTACTTCTTGACTAGGAGTTAGGAAACATTACCAATTTAGGGAAATGAATGACAAGCAGTTGTAAATGATGGTTTTAACAGTTTCTCAGCAGCCTGCAATATAATTGCAGAGGAAGTGTCTTCAGAAGTTGTGTACATGTTTCTCAACACAGTATGCTCCTCAATTTCATTAAAATAACTAAAATAGCCATCTACTTTCACTTTGAAACTACTACATAAAACCTCCAAAGAAGGCATCCTACTTCTTACTTACTCTGCTGAGGACTCCAGCTCAGAGAGAGTTAAACGTAAATGAGCAATTGTTTTTTCCTATGAAAGAAAAGTAGAAGTTGTATTAGGTATTATTATATTGCAGCAGAGCAGAATACTTCAAGTTAAATAACTTTTAATGTAAACCTTTATTTTAATTCTTCAGCAATAAGTAATTTCCAAGTTTCTTTTCTTTACGAGAAAGGATTGTCTTGTCATCAAAAAAGGTGGATGTCAGCTATAGATTTTGTCCCCTCAGGCTACTACTTTATATCTCAATAAATCTCTCAATAAATGCAAAATGCAAACAAATGCTTCTTTGTTTAGGGAATACAGTAACATTCATAATTAAAGTGCTATTGAGTTGGCAAATGACTCTGCATTGGCTGAGTCCAAGCATTTTGTGCTCTGCACAGACTTTGTCATCAAGACAAAATGTCTCCCTAAAACATAACTGTTTTAAAAATCCCCAGGTGGAATGCAGAGTAGTACTTTTACTGGACATACCCTGTTAGCTAAGTTGTCATCTAAGCAAGCAATTCTTTCTGTTTTTTCATCCACAGTTTCTTGAAGACTGTCCTTTTCTTTGTCCAAAACATTGATTGTACTTCTCAGTACACTGACTGCTTCATCCTGTGAAGTGCTCCTCTGGTTTAACCTATCTAAAAATAAAAGAGTAAGTGTTTTCTATTTTAAAAACAGGAAATAAGCACAAAAATAATTATAGATTACCTATTATCTCCTTCAGCTTTCCAATTTCTTCATGAGCTGTCTGCAGTTCATCTTTTTTGAGGGACAATCTGTGCTCTAAATCTTCAACAGACCTCTGGAGTTGGTCATTTAAGAGCCTGGAAAATCAGTATTCAGTTGAAAGAAGTTTGGGACCTATTCTAGGTCTTCAACTTCTGCTCTTAAGCTACTTCAAGTGCTGGAACAGTTCCAGCATAACCTCCTGACAGGGCTGTCACCAACCAGCAGCATGGGGCCATATCACCAACCATCCTCCCCCTTGAGAAGAGGGAGGACTTCAGGATTACAGAGGCCAACACCACTTGTATCTCTTGACTCTCACTTTTGAAAAATAAAGATCCTGAAAGATATTTAAAATCATCTGCCTATATAATTGTTTTTCTTGGAAAGAAATATCAGAGACTTAGGGAAAAACAAAACCAAAACAAAATTCCAATATAACTAAATGGATTATTTATGTAACAGGTCAAGAAAAAAAATCCCTCTCAAGTGGAATCCCACAAAAGCTAGAGAAGTTTTTCATTCTTAGAAAACGTCACCAATGCAGAATACAACATGTTTCTCAATAAAGATTGCTCTCATCCAGTTCAGAGTGAAACTTTAGAGGGGGAAAAGAAAAGGGCAGGGAGGCAAACGGCACAATAAAACCAAATGCTAAAATGATTGTAGCTCTACTCTTCATCTTCTTTTTGCAATATCAATGCTTTACACTGAAATTATAGGAATCTAACAAGATTTTAAATTTTTTTAATTATTATTGTCTCGATTTTACCAACAAATACACTAATTGTTTTACCAGGAGTCCTCCTTACGCAACTGGGAGCATCAGATGAACTTGCAAGGCCTGCTGCTCAGCTTCAGCTCTTCAAAGCAATTCCCCAGGTGCTGTGCTGTGTAGTACTGCTCAAGTGGGGAATGGGGGATACAACATAGACCCCAGTTTCTCTTGTAAAACATCCAAAAGATGTCATCTACAGCATAACCTATCCTGTAGTCAGTCAACTGATACATCAATGGATCTCATTTCTACCTCTCTTTTCAAATTTCTGCCCAGATTTATTTGGTACTGTTTTCACTTTCTCTAAGTCTTTTTCTTGTTCTATGACATTTAGACAGCTGATGGAAGCTCTTTACTAAAACAAGTTTAAAAAAGCACAATGATCCTGCAAGTTTAAATAGGCCTTAAAAATACATGTGAATACTTGAATCCTCCAGCTCCAGGCAAGCTGGTCAAATCCCCCCAGCCTGTGTCTATGGATCATAAGGGGTCAGTTCTCAAAATGGTAGGTCCTACTGCTGCAGTTTGCAAAGGCATCTGTCTTCTTTTTAACAAACAGCATTTGAAAATCCTTTTAGAAATTTTCAGTTCTGCTACATTCATAAGCAGAAAACAATTCTAGAATGAGCCATAAAAATGATCAGTATATCTGGTCATCAAATAAGTCCAGAAGAAGCTTGCTGTGAAAAGCTACTACAGCATTTTCCTTACTTATACCTGCTTTTCCTTAACATACAAGCTGTACCAAGTGATTTTAAAAATATTTATAATTATAATCTTTCCCAGGAACTCAACTCTGTTACACAGTCACAGAATAAACAAAATTATTCTAGCATCTGTAAAAGGTCACATTTTGTATCAGACTTACTGAAGGGAGCAAATCTCAGCTTTAAATTGAGAAGAATCATCAGAAGTCTGGGCAAGTTTAGCTGACTTCAGTTTTAATTCATTTTCCAAATAGTTTATTCTTTCTTTTAGGATAGAGACTGTAGTCCTTAGTTCACACTTTTCAATCTGAAGCTGCAATTTAAAATAAATAACCAAACGTTATTATTGCAGAAAGCTATCACAACTTTGCTTTTAAATAAATTTAAGTTGAAAACAGATAATAAAATTACTTTCTGGAACAGTCTATCCTATTTTAAAAACAATAAAAGCTTACTTCCTAAAAAAGCACTTACTCCTTGAATATTATTCTCCAATTCTGAAATATCATGCTGCAGCTTTGATTTTTCAAGGTTTGATGCTTCTTGATGAATCTGAGAAATACAAAATTACATGTAACAAGACAGACATTTTTAGATTTAATCAGAGAAATTTAAGCTTCATGTTTCAGAAAATACTGCTTTACATTCTTAGATGAAGGACCAAATGCAGAGCTCTCCCTGTAAAACTACAGAACATTAGCTGAAAATACATTACTGTAGTTTAACATAACATCACTGATTTTCCTTTTGGTTCTTGGTTTAGATTTTTTAAAATAGTATATTTATATTTGGTCCCAACTAAATTAATATTTGTGAGCTGTTGCAGAGTTTACTGAACTACATGAGGTTGCATGCATGTATATCTTTGTGCCCTAAGACATTTTAAATAAATTAATTGAAATATTTTTAATTACAAAATGTAAGGCACACTACAAAGGTAACTGGCCTTTCCCTGTATCTATGAAGAAACTTTTAAAGATTACTTATCTGTTCCCTGACTTCTGTGCATAACTGCAGTGAAACAAACTCTCAAACTTGCTAGAAATGCCTTAGATTAGTGTGTTTGTAAAGGTATTTCAAAGTGCCACACATATAAAACATTGGTAGTCACCAACAAGAAGAAAGGATAGAGCTGGAAATGCATCTCTACCACTGCATGCACATGCTTTAAGCAAAGAGGTCAGATTTACTGCCACTGCATTCAGATACACAACAGGTCTTTATCTTTGTGGTAATAAAATCAAACTATGGAAGCATTCACCATATAGTCATTATTGATGTATGTTGTCATGGGATGAGTCCAGTAAAATGATTTTAAATTTCTGAATTTTCAAAACATTTTAAAACATTATATTAATGATCAATAAAGAAGTCAGGGAAACAAGCCCCCCTGAAACCATATGCTCATGACTACAACCAAATAAGACATTAATGCACATTTATACCAGACATCACATAGTCAAAGAACCATAGAATCATTTAAGTTGGAAAAGACCTCTAAGACATTAAGTCCAACTATTAACCCAGCACTGCCATGTTCAACACAAAACTATGTCCCTAAGTGCCATATCCACATGCTTTTTGAACATTTCCAGGGTTGGTGATTCCATCACATTCCTGGGCTGCCTGTCAAGGTCAGAGTAACAGGAAAATCACTGCATTAACAAACACATTTTTAAAGGTCAAAAATAATGAAACTTGGATTGCAATGAGTTTAGGTTTCATTGTTCAGTTAGGTGCCATTTAAAATATACTCTGCTACAAAATGCAACAGTAAGTAAAGATCAGCTAAAATGAAAAAGCCCATAAAGTCCCCAGTTTGTAGGATAAGAACCATATGTGACTGTGACAGTGTGCTCCATCCCTGCCCTCCTTTTTTTTTGGTTAAGCAATAGCCAGTAGTGGCCTTCCTGACAGCTGCAGCCAGCTTAAGGGGGGCTCTGGGATGAGAGCTAACAGCACATAGCTAAGGGCTGTAAATCTTGCTGGGCAGCAGCTGAGGGCTAGTTGAGCATGTGGCTACTGAAATACTGCTGGTATGCAAATATAAGTCAATCATCCTAGTCCATGAACAGAGGATGGCCCAAGGCCCATTGAGCTCTCCTGCATGGCAGCAGGCTGCACACCAGGATCTCCCTTTGAGCCAGGAAGCCTCTGAAGGTTATTCATCAAGGCAGAGAGAATCCTTATTGCATCTCATACTTAGCACATGAGCTGGGAATAAGAGCACTGAAATGTTGAAATGTTAGCTAAGTGATATAAAGGATTGATTGCTATAATCCTTTAGGCACAAACTATTGACCAGTATGGATCCAGCCACGCTCCTCTGAGGAGTCTGTAAGGCAAGAAGACTCCTGACAGTTTTGTCTGACCTTGGCCTCTATGCAGCAAGTACTCAAATGTACCTTACCATCAAATCTTGTTAAACCACCATTGCATTTACCATTGAATTTTTGAAACTCATTGCCTGAAGTGAATAAAATATATTGTTGCTTCTCTCTTGTAAGTGAAGTGCATGATTCCTTCCACAACAATGACACTTAAGCATCTTCAAAGCAGTGCATATGCAAAAAGTATTCTGTGGCTGGGCCTCCATATCTATGTCTCCCATACAAGGTGATGACAACATTTGCCATTAAATACTTTAAAGCATCTTCCTTTCCCCCTGTTCCCAGCTTGGGACTGTGCTTACAGGAAAACTTGGTAATTCATAATAATTGATAATAGATAATAATATAAATTCATTGAGCTCTCTCAAGTGAGTTTGAAATCAAAAGTTATTGAAAAAGGGAACTGACAAGCAGCCAAACACAAACACAGCAGTATTGTATAAACCTTCCCTATATGCCACCTCAGTGTAAGCAATAAAGCTATAAAACCTCACCTTTAATTTTTCTCCAAGACTTTCTTTTTCTGCCATTAGTCTTCTAAAGTCAGTCAGTGCAATGTCTCTTTCTTCTTCTATGTGACTTTGAGAAACTAAACTGTGTTTTGCTTCTCTTCTCATCCTGTTCAATTCACTCTGAGACTTTACAAGATTAGAGTTTATTAGCATAGATGGACTGCAATACAGTGTATACACTAATGAAATGCTGTAATTACAATACAAGTCCTATTGTAGTCTTATTTTTCCCAGATAACTAAAATGTATTCCCTAAATCACTCAGTGGCATGACAACTTAAGCTGTCAAAATAATCATCATTCTTTTACTATCCCAAGTATAGTCTAACTTCACTGTTCTCTTATCAGTTAACTACGCCTTTCTTGCTTTCTTCCTATATCTTTACACATCTTTCTCATGAATTCTATTGATTTTTTCCTGATGTTTATCATTTCCAAATGCCAGAACAATAATCCTTAATGGCTTTCAAGTTAATAAACTAACTAGAATACATCATTTTATTAACAAGTAATAAAAATAGGTACGTATTTTATTAGTCTTGGTTGCACTCTACTAGGTTTTTTAATTTTAAATAACAGTACAACAGGTGTTAATTGGTTATTTCAATTATAACTTTATATATATATAACTATTTAATTATATAGTTATATATAATTAAAGTTATATAAAAGTTATATAAAT
>VZRX01014360.1:18445-33311 GCA_013398075.1 Notiomystis cincta
GTCAATAATTTGACATTGGACTGAATTTCTATCATGTGTTTTTCAAATCTGTCTAACATGGACCGCAGCTCATCTCTTTCTCTGGTGACTGATTTAAGCTCTTCGCTCTGAAAAATTATCAATAAATTTATGTTACAATTTGCTAATTAAAACACCTGGAAAATTAATACCAGAAAAGAACTCCTCCTATTAGTAATACATAAAAAATATATTCAAAATAATTTTAATTATATGAAAAAGCCTGGCACTGGTGGTGTAATCTAAACAAGAACCAGCTGTTAAAAACAAAAAGCAAAGGAGCTAGCAATAAGATTTCATCCTTTTCCCGACCATTATCTAGTTCTATTTATTTCAAATAAACTGTTCAGTAAGTAATCAATGTTACTGTTAAAATGTGACAAGGAAAGAAAAAGGCAAGTTCACTGGAGTTTTTGTCAGTTGATTTTTTCCATCAAGAATGTAATTTAGAAAACTACTACAGTCATTTAATGCCCTGAATTTGAAAATATACTCAATGGCTTCTTAGACGTCTCTGCAGTGTTTTTTCCACTTGTCTTGACAGCAGGAACTTTACCTTCTCGGCAGTCCTGCGGCTCGGGCTAGGCCTCAGTTTCACCATTTTCTGAAGATAGTCTAATTCTCGCTTATAGTAGTCTCTGTCATCTTCTAAGGTCTTTACAAAGGCGTCCAGGCGAGATGGAGATTTGTCTCCCAGGGCAATACCACAGTCTAATCTCATTCTTTCGATTTCTAGGACAAGTTCTCGCTCTGGAAGAAAAAAAACAAAAGAAGAAAGAAAAACAACTCTATAGGGAAGTCATGAATTTCCTCAAAGACACTTGCATTTGGGAGGGATTATCTCCCACCATCCAGGCAGCAGTCCTGCTGAAAAGGATGTCAGAGTTCTAAAGGCTAAAGTAGGATAAACATGAGTGAGTAGTGTAAGACCAACAGAGGCCTCACAGCACCTTGGGCTGTAACAACAGGAATAGAGGCTGAGGAATATGATTATTCCCCTTTATTTAGCACTCATTAGATTGCACTTACAATACTGTGTTAATGCTTGCCCCTCCTACTACAAGAAAGATGTGGATAAATTGAATCCAAGGCAGGCCCTACAAGCTGGTCAGGGAGCAGAGTACTTGCTCTGTGGGGAATAGCTGAGGGAAGTGGGTTTATTCAGCCTGGAGAAGAGATGGAGTCAAGAGCAGACTTACAGTATCACAAGGGACATAGGGATAACATGGAGCCAGTTTCTTCATAGGTGCATAGTAGGGAAATAAGGAATAGTGGTGATTATTGCTACATGCAATTACAAACAATACAGGGGAAAATATTTTACTCTGAGAACCGAAGAACATTAGAGATGTGGAATCTTCATCCCTGGCAGATTTCAAAATCTAAATGGATAAATCTCTCAGGAAACAGAATGTGAATTCACTTACTCAAAGACAGAGAATAGAAAGAGTTTTGGAAATTACTTTGTATGAAACTGCCAGAGAATTAGAATAATAATGCCCTGTAAGATCACAGTAAAAAGTTCTCACATACAGAATGAAAATATTTTTCTATGACAAGCTCTCACTTCAGCTGTGACTGGCGACCTATGGCCTTCTTTTAATTTACATATATCAAAAGTCTTTTAGTATTATTAACTGTATGTTAACTAAGTAAGTATTCTATTTCAAAAATTACAGAAAGGTAATTTCCAGGAATCTACATTTGATGATTTACCTTTTCTTTCTAAGTTCTCTGTTTTTTCTGTCAGCCTTTGCTTCTCTTGTTGAAGCTGGTTTAACAACAGCTCAAGATTCCCTTTTCCATCTGTTTTCCCAAAGAGTTCTTCATTCAGTCTCTCATTCTCCTTATGACATGAGCCCAACTCCTGAAGTAACAAGTATTATTATAACAATTGGAAGTGCTGGTAGAGACTTAGGTAAAAAAAAATTAACATTTTGTTCAACTTTTAGTATATAACACTGTTTACTTCTGGTGGACATGGATGCTTTATACTTTAACGTTTGTTGCAGGCCATTATTGTATTTATACTACATTTTATTAAATCAAAGTAAGCATTACTTTTTACATGCTTTGCAATAAGTAGAAAAAGCAAACCAACCAGTAGGATAGTGGGATATAAATATGGGAAAAAATTAACAACTAAAGCAATAAATAATTTTAATGGCATTTGGTAACAGTGTTAAAGTACATTACAATAGAAGCCAAGCAAATGCTATTAGGCACACCTTTCCTGTAATCTGATGCCCTGAAAATTAAGTAGTTTCATATTTGCAAGTTCACTAGATAGACGAAAACAAAACACTATACTCAGTTAATACACAAGTTGCTACATATCCTGGAAAGAGTTTGTTCTTCAAAGAATTGATAATAGTGATGTTTATCATCTGGGGCCTATGCTTTCTTTCTGAGTAAGCCAAGTATTGGATAATTTTTCACATGCCAATTAAGATACAAAGCAGCTTCTAAACAATGAAAATCCTCCAGGATGTTAAAACTCATTTGTGGTAAAAATTATTATGTCACATGGAAATTGTAACTTCAGATAGAAAAATAAGGAAATGTACAATAAGAACATAGCCATACTGTTTATAGAGATTTCTTTCAGTTTATTTTTGCAACAATATGATGTAGCTTATCTAATTCTTTTATTAATTAGTAATTTAATAATTTTTTAAAATTTTTTTATTAATTAGTAATTTTTACAATAGAGTTTCAGGGTACTAAAGAAGGTCTCTTGTTAATTGTTAGACTGGTATTTTTTTACAATAAAAGAAACAATCACATGGATGACAGCATGATAAAAATGGTACAAAAAAGAACTGAAAATATTTTTACTTACTGATTTAAGTCTTGTTATTGTTTCTTGTAGATTCTGTATTTCACTGTCTTTTCTTTCAATTTCTTTCTATCAACCAAAATTAACCTATATGTTAAGAGTTACATATTCAAAATGACAAAATCCCTTTGTTACAAACAAAAAAACAAGGAAGCAGACTATTTTGGTAAGAAATGAAGTATAGTTAGTTCTTTGTAATAAAGTAGTAAAGCTCCTATGAAGTGAAAGCACAAAAAATTTGTGGTATAAACACCCATACTCTTTTGGAGCACAATGATTAAATGAATCACTGCATGACTCCTCATAGAAAAAAACCCTCCAAATATATCCACTGCTATTGCAAATATGCATTACCTAGCAATAGCTTTCAGTACTTCAGCATTTTATTTCCTACTAAGCTAAGAGAAGAAGAAAACCAGATTGCCCCTTAATTAAAATCATCTCACCTAATACAATAGAGACAAAATTGTTGTGATTAATCAACTTTAAATATGAAATTCTGTGTAATGTTAAGAAAACTGGAAAAAAATTTTTATTCTTCCTTTCACAAGCCAGTAAGTCTTTCATTGCAATTAGAAGATATAAAGCCAAGTAAAATGGAGCAGATCCTTCACTCTGTGACACATTAATGATTACCTTTGCCTCTCCTATTTCCTTATCTGCAGTCTCAAGCACTATTTCTTTGTGTCTTTGCAACTGCTGTGCCAAGTGATCTATTTCATTCAGTTCTTGACAGAGTTCTTCATTTTTATTGCTTAAATCCACTACCTCACTAGTCACATTTTGCTTAGTGTCCAAGAGATCTTGAATGCGATTTTCAAGTTCTTTGTTTTTTTGCTGAAGATACTCAATCTGAAAGACATTTTTCATTAAAATATTAATATGCATTGTTAAATTAGGTAGCAAAAGTTCCTCCCAAATCTTCTGAAATACAATATCTTTATATTCAAAGTTAAAAAGTGATATCCTTTTAAAAATGGCAAGATTTTCTATTTTTAGGATGTTTATTGACCTGAAAAAGAAGTACAATGTTATGAACTCTCCCACAGTTATGAATACTGCTATATAAAGACAACCATACATTTCTTGTCAAATAAAAGTGGTATATTGTGACTGAGCCTGAACAAATAGTCTCGGTGGTGCAAAACCAGCTTCATGCAGCTCTGGGCTCACTCCCTGCACAAGCAATTTGTATTCATCATGACTTACTAATTCAGGATCACTGAGCACAGCTGTCTTGCTTCCAAGTCATAGCTCATTCTGTATTTTTGCTGCACTGAGCCTAAAAACTCTTCAACGTGGCTCCCATGCCACTGTACATCATGCACAATCAGTACACAAAACATCTAACTCATGTGAGAAAACCCAGAGAACTGATGATATAAATCCAGAGATGGGCTTTATTTGGTTTGTACTCCAGCCCATCTTTAAATTCTCATCCACAGACCAGTACTGAATGCATACTAATACACACAGTAAACACAAATGCCTTTATCCTAAGCTTATCCTTTCCTCATAAATTTGTGTTGAAGTGAAGGTGGGGATCATTTGAAATCCACCTTCTCATGAGAATATCTACAGGGTTACTCCTCATCATAATTACATATACCAGTTATTTTCTAAAGCATAAATGGCATGTATGCAATAACTTTCTAACTAAATAAAATGATTTTCAAACTTGTTGAAAACAGTGTGTCATACAAAACCTTGCTGAACACTTTCAGGTTAACATACTATGTACAGATGTGAGTTCAGTGAATTCTTTACCAAAATCTGAGAGACTTTTAAAACAAGAAATGAAATTTCTTTAGACAAGAAATACTGCCACTTAAAAAGAAAGACAAATTCCATTGACTGATTTTGTATCTACAATGATTTTTTGAAGAGCTAGGAGTTCTGTGGGGTTTTTTTAGATAGCTAATATTTTTAGGTTTGACTAGACAACTGTAATAAATGAATTACCTGTAAATTCAAGTGGGCAATAAGCTTCTCATTGCTTTTAGCTCTCGATTCCAGAAAGAGAACCTCATGAGAACGCCCACCATCCAATGCCAGCATTAAGCGCTCGATCTCTTTGTCTCTTATCTCAACCTTTGAGGGACAAAAAAATGCTCTGGCATCTTATACACCATTTAATGGACCCTTCATTTCAATAAACACACACATCACATTCAGTAAAAAGATACACAACTGAAAATGCAATTTCTATCTTGTATATTTTTTTTAATTCTTGGTTCTTCTGAAAAAGATGTATCTTTGAAAGAGAAATAAATTAATCAAATACAATTTGTAAGGAAAAACTGAAACAGTTCCTACTAAATCACATTCTTAAAGAAAACCAAACTATTTTAATTTAAAGTGAAGTTAATAAGTGCTGCAACTTAACTGAGACTAGCACTTAAAGTAAGGGAAAAAACTTCTAAGTAAGCTAACTCATGACTATTCCAGTCACTGGAGAAAAGGAAATACCACAAGAGGAAAATCAAGATATGAAGTAAAAAGAAAGGTGACAGGTGTCCACCAACCTCTAGATTTTGAAAGATATATGAACATTTGATGTAATTCCATTACCTAAAGATTGTACATAACTTATCAATCCACTCTCATTAAAATCAATGTAAAATCTGTTGTTCATAAATTAAGTATCAAAAATTTTAAAAATACAGCCAGTCCAAGCAGTGAAAAAATTATCCTAAGATATTTCGAGATCAAATTACTCTTTTGGAGAAGTTAACACTTATGCACTAAAAGAAAATACAAACAAATTCTACTTATGATTGCCAAGTTCAGCTTATTTAATGTAATTTCAATAGACAAAATTTATCAGCAAAACCACCAGGCAAGTATTTTTTCATTGCTGCTGTCTCCAAAAGCAGAGGAGGGAAACTGCTCATAGGCAAGTCAGAATAATTGTGTTTCCCAAGCCCTACAATGCATTCCCAAGGTTGTGAAAACATCAAAGCCATTGCCATGGCTATGACACCCAAATAATAACAATATTAATATTAATAATAAAACAGTGATACCACTACTACTGGTGACATAAACATACCTGTTTGCTATAATTTTTCATTCCATATTCAGATGTCTCCAGTTTTTCCTGTAGCTCTGTTACTTCTGACTGCAGTTCTTGAATTCTGAAATGCAGTGCTACATTTTTTATGTAAATTCATGGAAGAATTGTATGTACACAATTCAATATTAGCTTTTTCTCTTTGTTCCTGAACTCAAATATTTCACAAAGAGAAAAAGTTTTGCTCATACAAAATATTAATGCAGAAGCTTTTGTTTGAGATATTGTAGCAGGTTGACCTTGTCTGGTTCCCCACCCTGATGCCCTCTTATTTCTCTTCCTTCAACAGGTTGGGGGAGAAAAGATGAAAAAGCTCATGGGTCAAGATAAAGACAGGGGGATCATCTACCAATACCGTCAGCAGTGACAGACTCAACTGGGGGAAGATTAATTTAACTTATCAGTCAAAACCAGTAGGAGAGCGAGAATCAAAGGCACACCAAACCTGAAAGCTAAAGAGCTCTTTGGCTCACCGGTTATCAGCCACCTGGAGGAGGTCTGCAATGTAAGGGTCCTCTGGCTGAGGCACTGGGTAGGCACTGACATGTGATGGGGGCACAAGCTGGTCTATCTGCATGCGCTGACGCCTGAAGGGAATGCTTTTCTTCTTGCCACCTAAAAGCCCAAACCCAGAGGTGTATTACTTGCAGTTAAAGCAAGAGTCATCTTCTTTAATACAAAATTCGTTTTCCTAATTATTCAACTGGTTCTGAATGGGCATGTTTCACCATTTTAATCATTCTGCAATAAGCTGTTAAAATTCACATATTCTAGACAACACCATTCTTGCAGGTTACTATTCAGTTTTGCTGAAGTGCACTATTATAATAAGGAAACACACAAAGTTTAGTACAAGTAATCTTCCCCAGTGTTTAAGATCCCAAATATTCTGTAGTTCAAACCTGTTGAAGCCATTAGTGATTTAGCTTACTAAAAAAGCTAAATCAAAACATCACAAAAGACATTTTGGTTTTGCATTTAAGAACTATTTTATGACTGAACTAATCTTTGCATTGTTTAGTAAAGTTTTTATTCCTTCTACTCTATGTTCAATTCAGTGAGTATCATGTTCTACAGTTTATCAAGCTATGTGCTAATAGCTTGAATGAGAATATATTTAGAAAAAAGCAAAACACAGTATTATTTCCAGATAGAACATTTCCTCTTCATTATATGATTAATAAGAACATGCATAACATGTCATCTTTGAAACAAAGGACATGAAGTGCAGAAAGGTATGGAAAAATAAAGAGGAATTTTAATTTTTCCTAGCTATCTATCAGTTTTCCTCAAATACCAAAAATGCATATGTAATTCAATGACTTGGAAAAAAAGACAGTTTCAAAAATTCACAAAATAATTCTCTATCCCTTAGCTTAAAAAAAAAAAAAAAAGAAAACCCTGGAGAAAGACATTAAACTGGAAGTAGCATCTAGAACATTTTAAGTTATCAGAAGACCCTTTAAATACTGTAAGCTTATAGAGGATTGGAATACTCATAGACGTATTTTGCATCTTGCTGTGTTTAGATCTTGGTTCCAAAAATCTGAATCTGTCACTGACACATCAATTACCTGTCAAAAATATGCAAGTGTCAAACAATCTGCCTCTAAATTAGGTGCAACAAAAAAAGTAATAGCTGTTGATTAATAGTGCTTTCTGCCACTTTTTAACTTAATAGTCTTCTATTGAATCTAAGTTTGCATTCAAATTTGTCCCTAACATAAGTGATGACCTAATGAAACTTCATGCAGAGAAATGACAGAATTCAGAGCCTAAACTTTCAAAGGGTAATGTTACTTTACTGGATATTTTGCTACAATAACTTCTGTTATTACAGGAAAAGATATTATGTTCTGAAGATCCAAAAAAGCCCAGAAAAAAGTTGAAATATCTGTGATTATTTACACTCACCAGGTGTTTGCACCACTGCTTGCAGATTCTTCTCCTGGAGCTGCTGAATTTTTTCAGTCTTGGCTTTGGCCTCTTTTTCCAGCATTTTAATTTTATATATATATTGGTTATTCAAAAATTTCAAGTCAGATGTTTCATGTTCAACCCTCCTTAAGGATGCTTTCAAATCTTCAAGGGAGAGAAAAGCAGTATTATCTCTTACTCACTATTATTTTTCCTAGTAGCACCAAAATAAGCATAAAGAAAATCCTATATTCTTTTTCCATAGCATAAAATTATTAAACACACAAACATATGTGCATATATTTAGAAACAAACACACAAAAATATATATTTATACGTATTTTACAAATAAACACCCATTATGGAACAAAGGCACATTTAACAGCAGTATTTCATTTTCAACTTAAAAATACCATTTCAAGCTATGAAAGTATATGTTAAGATTTTTAGCATCCTCATGTCTTATTAAAACAAAAATTTGCAGAATTTCCTAAGTTTTTTGACTGCAAAAGAAATGTCTGAGCATGAACCTTAATTCATTAAAGGCTTCAAACTCCATGACCACTCACAGTCATATGTAAGTACAGATAAAAGAATCTGCAGATCAAGGATTTAGCCACAATTTTATTTTGACATAGAAGGATTAAAAAAAAATTAACATTTGTATATTACCTTTAACACGACGATCAGACTGCTCTTTCAGTTTTACTATTTCTAAGTGTAGATCATTATTTTCCCTGGTAAGTCTAGCATTCTCTGTTTTATAAGGTTCAAAAATAGCATCATAATTGCTGCATTCTTTCTCAGTTTTCCCAGAAGATGACTTTGCTCTGCGCAAGCTCTCGGTTGTATGAACCAAGTCACTAAGATAAAGGAGCATCAGATGTGTTAGCAATGTCATCAGCCTTCACACTGCACATGCAAATGTTTATTATGGCCTGAGAAACTAAACCCTTTTCCCAAGAGGGGGAACAAATGAGTTCCAACAAAGGCAACAAAACATTCATGTCATGTAAGAAAAACTGGAAGATAGGAACCATCTGTTTAAAAAAACAGTGAGGACAACAAAAAAAAAAAAGAAAACAAAATAGTTACAAAGCGTATTATGAGTTTATATCTGGTAAGTATCAAAGCTAGTGGTGGAGGGGGAAATCTACCTGGTGGACACAAGAATGAGCTTAATGTGTAACAGATTACTCCACATTTGCTTACCTATGGCTCTTCCATCTGTATTACATATTAGAGAGCAACAGAACCAGAACAGCTGCATTTGTGTGTTCAGTCAAATATAACTGGACTACTGTGGAAATTACTGTGTTCTCAATAATATCAAAGACACAAAATGGCAGATATAATAATAAGGAAATCTGAAAATCTGGGGGGTTTTCTGTTTTGTGTCTTGTAAAAAGGGCAGAGACAACACATTTAAAATTCTCTAAATGAGGCCATAATAAATGGAGATGTGAATGTTTTGAGTCGCAGAAAAGGCAGTAGGAATTATTTTTATACAACAGTTATAACAGTGTGTCCTTTTAAGCACATATCAATAGTGACTAGTTCTGGTTCTCTTATGAGGTTAGAAAAGTTGAATTTTCCTATGCCATAGATCCTTAGAAGCAATTCTGAATTAAATCTGAAGATGCTCACATTACTTAAGCAAACTCATTTGACTTCATCATAAACTGGAACTTAAGGTTAGCTCTGAAATATCACTGCTAGAAAATAATCCTCATATTAAGCCCTCTTCCTTACATGTCAAATGTATATGATTACTACTTTTTAATGAATCTCCTTTTGAATACCTGAAAAGCTTTTCCACCAAAGGTAAACTCTCCACTGCCAGTGGGTGGCGATAGCCCAGCTGATCCAGACGTTTCCTGAGATTAAAGAACCTTCGCTCTGCATTTGTACTCATTGTAAACACACCTCCAAAGCTGCTTTGGCACAGTCAAGGAAAACAGGACACCTGCAAAAGATTGTTGGTTACAGCATCTGTCCTTTAGAGAAAGAAAAATACAGAAAAAAATTAACAGAAAAAAACTCTTTCTTCTGTAGGAAATATAGTGCATAAGCATGTTCTTAAAATTTAAGTTAATCAAAAGAGTAAATCACTGCAATTGAAAAGTTTTAAACTTATTTAGATGTTCCTTTAAAAATAAATATTGGCAGTTAGTTTTCTCATTATATTCTGATTTTTTTGAATCATGGTCATCATTGCATCTTACACAATACAAATTGGAAGATTATTAAAAAAAAATCATACTTTTTTCTTTCATATATAAATCTTACTTTCAAAATCTACAAGCCAGTAGTTAATATAATAACTTATGCCAACCATTTCTAAAATTGTATAAAATGTGTAAAATGTTAAAGACAGACTAACTTTCAACATCTATTTTCTATGATAGAAAATAGGAAAGAGAAAAAATACTTGTGTACTGTAGCTATACTTGAATCGTTTTCTGGAAAACAGAGTTCAAGTATCAGAGAGCTAGGTTGCTTTCAACTGACTGATTAGTTATCTTTTTATCACTAAGCTGATCTAAAGGGGACTGGGTCAGCATTATGGTGTCTGCAACTAAATGATAATTTTGGTTTTTCCGAGTTCATTTGAGGGAAGAAGAACTTTTACATCCTTCGGAATTTAGACACCAAATGAGAAGACAAATCAAGTACTAAAGCTTATGTTCCTCAATCTGTGAAAACATCTCTTCAGTAGTTGGAAATATTTTTGAAAAGTAGTTATTTCTGTAAAACATTTTCCCTTGCATTTCTTCAGAAGTTTCAGTATTAACCTATTGGCTGCAAAGACCCCAGCAGCCAAACTACCAATTCAAGGAGGTGCTGTTTTACATCTCATATAATAGGAACAGAATATAGAGATCATCCAAACTATCATCACAATCCTCCTGATTTTAGAAATATATTAAATAAATACATGCAGGTATTTCAAAACAGAATTAATTATTAATAATAAAGTGAGGAAAATGTGCATGTTTCTCTCACATCTAATACTGGAAAGTTAAGATTTCATCTCATTTTATTAAAACGCTACAAAGAAGTCTAGCAACGGACCTGTGGTTCCTGGGTACTGCTCTGTAGATGAGAATCACCAGTCTTACAAGCACAGCATCTGTTCTGGGTACTACTAAAAATACTTGCTTGAAGAGGTTCACTTTGTTGGGACATTAACTAAGCAATGGCATGGACAACAATCCCTTACATACTGTGCTGGATGAAGGAGGCGGCGGTGCACTTTCTTTCCACCAGTGTACTAAGTGGAAGTCAATGTCCTGATGTGTAGTAAATGCTCTTCATACTCTTCTGACAGCCAAAGATTAAAGTAACAAGTTCTTGGTATTTCTGCATTAAAGTTGAAGATTCTGTGTTGAATTCAGGAAAAGTGTGATTGTGTTACTGTGTCTAGATTGAGTCTCAGGAATACATTTTATATTACTACAGGAAAAAACCTGGTAATTCCTGAGCCCATCTTCTCCTTAAGACTTGTATCAGTTAAAAAGATTGAATTAGTTCATCAGATTTGTTTAAAAGCTTGTGTTTTCGAAAGAGCAAAGATTTTTTTACTAATCAAATTGAGAAAGTTTTACAGAAGAAATATCAGGAACAAAACCGTGTCACAGCTTGTACGGGAATAGAGTTTTCCTGCAGTAACTGCAAAGAAAAAGAAATGGACATATGTTAGCCCTTCAGCAACTGTGGCTAGGAAGTACATAGATATAATCTTACTAAATCCCTGCAATGGGCATTTAAGGTAGAGTTACCTAAGCATAATCTAATATTGGGAAATACTGACAAATTGCCGGTTGAATCACTCTCCTTCCTAAAAACTGAAATTTTTAATTCAACTCATTATTACCACTGGAATCAAACCAGAAAGGGTATTATCTTATATTCCCTAGAGCCACATCCAATCCACAATAAGCCCAGGAAATTAATAGCTGCAGTACAGGCTCAAAAGGCATTCTGGAATGAAAATAAGAATTGGAGTTGTTATTTCAGAGAGTTTAACATATATTTCAAAGACAGTAATTGTCATACACTCTTTGATGGGAAGAAATTATGTGTCAGTAATGCCAGACCTCTATCATTACAGACTATCATAATTTAAATGTCATATCCTAAACTTAGTCTATCACTAGTCTTGCCATGACATGAAAAAGTATCTAGTAACTTCTACATCAAGAAAATTTGTTTTTCTGGAAATATAAAATCAATCTATGAAATGCACGAATTCATTTGAATCCAAGACCTGTCTGACAAAATACCCTGCCTCTCTTGACAGTTACCACAGCAAGAGTATAAAAACCTAAAAAACATGAGTCAAATCTTACTCCTGCATACATTTTCTTCATAAAAGCCTATAATGCAGGGACTTGAAGGGCCTAAAGTTGGACTGAAATAATTATAATAATACCTTATACTCTGAGCAGCCATAGAGATACTTGGCTGTAGCCTTGACTATTCGTGTCGATTCCTAACTTACCATTTACCTTTTTGATGGCTCTAAAGCTTTGATTAGATGCATTCACAGTGACACATCCCACTGAGTGGTTGCTACCACTTCAGACACCACAGCATGTATCACTCTGCCTTTATTAACACTGCTCCTTAACTGTGCCATCATTACTCAGCCCAGTGAAATTCTTCTGACACCCTTGGACTGCACTTAACATGTCCATATAACGAGCAAACTTTGTCTCCTGCTGTTTAACCCATTCTTTCACATTACTGATCAATGTTTGTCATGGCTTAACCCCAGCTTGCAACCAAGCACCACAGTTGTCTTGCTCACTTCCCCCACCCCTACAGGGATGGAGAGGAGAATCAGGGGGAAAAAGGCAAAACTTGTGGATTGCCATAAGAACAGTTTAATACTTGAACTAAAATACAATAATAATAAATAGAAAGAGTAAAAAGGAGAGGGAGAGAGATTGATAAAACCCAAGAGATGCAGAATGCAATTGCTCACCAGCTGATGACTAGCCTGTACCCAAACCACGATCAGCCCCACTCTGGATAACTCCCCCAGTTTATATACTGGCCATAAAGTTTTGTGGTGTGGAATACCCCTTTGGCCAGCTCAGATCAGCTCTCCTGGCTATGCTCCCTTACAGCTTTCTGTGCAGCTCCTCGCCGGCTCTGAGAAGTCTTTTGCTGAGAACAAGCACTACTTAGCAACAACCAAAACACCAGCGTGCTATCAACATTATTATTCTCATGCTGAATCCAAAACACAACATTGCACCAGCTACTAGGAAGGAAACTAACTTGATCCCAGCTGAAACCAGGACACTGGGTCTTTCTGTTTGCCCTAAAGCATAGAGTAGATGCATTCACAGTGACACATTTTTCTGAGCAGTTACTGCCACTTTAGAGACCCCAGTATGTATCAGTTCACCTTTATTAACACTATTCTTTAATTTCCACTTTTTTACTCAGTCCAGTAAAACTCTTCTGCCATCCTTGAGACTGCACTTAACATGTCCACATAATGAGCAAATTTTGTTCCTTGCTGTTTAACCCATTCTTTTAGATCATTAGTCAGTCTTAAACAGCAATCTTCTGCATATTCCCTGTAAAGTAGTACTTTCTACTCTTTCTTTCAACCACTAGCTTCTTTTCTCCTTTTCTGACAGAAACCAGCTTTCTTAAAAGTGTTTATTCTCTCAAAGGTTTGGAAGCTTCTCAAAAAGCTTTTTGGAAATTCAAGTTTTATACATTATTTGCACCCAGTCAATTCAATTCAGAATATGCTTTTCTTTAAAAGAAGCTTAACAGCCTTGTGAATCACAACTGAGTCCTGAGACCTACTAGACTTCTGTAAGTTTGCAAAGTACTGGAAAGCACTCTTAACAGCTTTGGTATTTCCCATGAGATAGGCTACATTAGCTGCATAAACAGTTCACATCATTCACCATCTAAATACTTCTTGAAATTTAGTGCTGCTGTGAAGAAAAACAAATTTCCATTTTCGATGAAAAATAGAAAAGAGAAAATTGAACAGTACTTTAAATGAGCCGTTTCCTAAACAGGATTTATTAATATGTCTAAATGATTATATCTCTCAGTTGCTTGCTGAAGAATATTCAGAGCCAATAACCTCATTTTTTGTTCCCCCTTTGCTCATGAAGACTTCTGAAGGTCATAATATTCACATGCTTGATTTTATGACATGCCTGGATGGCTTGAGTAGTCTTTTGAAGATATATGTTTATGAAATAGATATATGTAGCACCTAAGAACTGTTCCCTACCGTTTTAAGTCACCAGTGTCTTGATGTGAAAGGTGAACAATAGTGGAACCTTATATCCAGCTGCTCTCGGCTTTAAGTAGAGAATCAACTGGCATAAAATTATGTGAAAGAAGCAATGTTTATAGGCATTAGATTAGGTATTACAGGTGAAGTACAAAACAGAAAAGTTTTAGCAGATTGAAATCCTCCTTCCACTAAGGTATTCATACAACACGTTTGCTCTGAAGTCTCAGCACTTTGCCAATGGAAAGACAACGCTTGCTCTGAAAAAACTTGTTTCTTCGCTAAAATGTCATGGAATGCCAGAATAGTTAGGGTTGGAAGGCTCCTCTGGAGACCATCCAGCCAAGGCAGGGTCACCTGGAGCAGGTGACACACAGGTGGGTTTGGAATGTCCCCAGAGAGGGAGATGTACAACCTCCCCGGGCAGCCTGTCACCATATCCTGTAAGTTCACACTACAGCACAACAAAACTCTTCCTTGACGAGCCTGCTCATCACCCGTCTCCCTGAACTGGAAGCTTTGCAGACCTCCCAGCAAGCTCCCTGTGTGCCCACAGCGGGGCGGCGGGTCCCTTTCCAGGCAGGTTTAGGCCACTTTTCCCGCCCTCCCCACACTTACCGCCAAAAGCCGGCGCCGGCAGCCGGGCCGGCAGCGGAGCGGCCGCGCTGTCCCGGCGCTCGGAAACCTTTGAAAATGGCGCGCGGAGCGGCGGCCGCTTCCGGCCCGTCACCGCAGCAACGGC
>VZRX01014360.1:34272-46769 GCA_013398075.1 Notiomystis cincta
CTCTTCCTTGACGAGCCTGCTCATCACCCGTCTCCCTGAACTGGAAGCTTTGCAGACCTCCCAGCAAGCTCCCTGTGTGCCCACAGCGGGGCGGCGGGTCCCTTTCCAGGCAGGTTTAGGCCACTTTTCCCGCCCTCCCCACACTTACCGCCAAAAGCCGGCGCCGGCAGCCGGGCCGGCAGCGGAGCGGCCGCGCTGTCCCGGCGCTCGGAAACCTTTGAAAATGGCGCGCGGAGCGGCGGCCGCTTCCNGCCCATGGAAGGCGGTTGGAAATAGAGGCTGTCTAAGGTCTCTTCCAACATAAGCAATTCTATGAATCTGTGAAATCCAGGTGTCTCAATGTTCCTGAAGTTCCATCGAGCAGGTTTGTTACAAAACTCAGAAGAAAAAACTCTCATTTGTACTGATTGTTTTTGTTCTTGCGTCTGCACCTCAAAAAACAATGACCTCTGTCTGCCTGTTTATTTACCTGTTTCCATCCTAAATACACCCCACCTCTATCCAGCAACTTGGCAATTTCATCAAGCTGTACAGGAAATCTAGGTCCTGAATCCCTGGCAGCTGAAGCTCCAGGAGGAGTAAGGGCTTACATAACATGGGAGAATACTGATACTACATCATACTTACTGAAAGGAAGAAAACCCTCATGTGCAGAAGTGGAGCAACTCTTCAATGGCCAGAAACAAAGCAATGGAATTAACTCCTTCAGGTATTTTCACTTGTTTGAAATAACACTCCACAAAAATGAAGAACATGATGAACATGGTTTAATTAAGAATTACAGCCATGGTCACATTACATCTCAGAACATGAATTCAGTCTTCCCATTGCATAAAGTTCTACATCCATACTTCCTAGAACAAGGAAGGGAAAATATCTGATAGTCTTCAATGCTTACTTAATTTCTAAGATGCAAAATATTAAGGAGAACAGTAGTATTCTTTTGGCATACTACAAAGGTAGTGCTTACTGCTTTTAGCAAGAGAAAGGATTATAAATAAAACTATTTGAATATTAGGGGAAGGGAAAAACTGTATCCAAAGTGTTTCACAGAATTAACGCATTCAAACAGTACTTCAGCCCAGTAGAAGCACAACAAATCCCCGAAGGTTTTATTTGCCCTGAGAGGCATTTGAAGCAGGAGTGTAACTCAACATATACGGCAGTTATTTACATACACGGAAATCCACCTTTTAAAACCCAGTAACATTCATAGTGTTCCATTCCCTTATACACAGGCACGCACTTTGCTCGCTTCTCTTTCCCTTTCCAGGACTTAATGAGACTGTGCAATACTGGAGCAGTAGTCTAAAATATCCTGTATAGTGAATTCCATGGTAATTCCCGATCCAGGGTAGCAGCGAGCTATCAGCCCTTCAAAGTGCTTGTATTGGCGTATAAATTCATCCTGCATGGAGTGCCACACAACCTGCCAAAGAAAGCAATCTTTAGGAAAAGTCAACTGGCACAATACACTACCTATGTGAACTACAGAACATTGGCTCATTAATCAATTCTCAGTTAAAGATTGCTAATGAAGTTCAATAGATGCAGTTGCTGCATTAAAAACCAAGATTGATTATAACAAAACCTAAATGCTGCATTCAAAATTTATGTTTCCAGAGTTCTGCTGAACATTCTCACAGAATACACATGCAAAAGCAGTAATAAAAAGCCTCTGTGTAACATTATAGGGTTTTAAAGACATGATTTAGTTTACCTGAAGTAAGTTTTCTTCTTCACAGAGATGTTTATCTACCTTCTTGTAGAGATTATCCAATCCCTTCTTCACTTCTTTACCAGGATACTCCTTTATAACTTTACGAAGCTCTTGTTTATTAAAAGCCAGCTGATAACTTACTTCCTCTTCTCGTATACCTTGTGCCACACGAGCTTCAACACCTTCAAAAAAATGCTAACAACAAGTAATAGCATTAGTCACTATCACAAATCTGAGCAATTAACCTAATTTGACAAGGATATGTGTGGTTAAATCTTGATTCTACTTCATGACTTCATTGTGTTCTCCCAATTTTTGTTTTTTAGTTGGGCATGGGACATTTAATTGGGTATGAATTGGTCAGCCATAAACATTAAAACACAGCCCAACAATACAGCACTCCAAGTACTAGCATAAAACTGAAACCAACCATTTCTAGAAGCAGTGCAGCTTTTCTTTGCAACATTGTAACTAATAACCATCTTCTTCAAAATCCTCAATTCATGAGCTGATAGCCAGAGATCCAAATACTAGATTCCTTTGGATAAACTCACTAAGCACCTGAGCATCTTTATTTAAACCATAATTACACAAGAGCATATTTATTCACAACTGCCCTCCCTTTCCACTGCCAAATATACTCACATTTAATTTCTCTAGAGGCTGTCCAAGTGAGTAGATTACATAAGACTGAAGATGATCAGTATATTTCTGTTTGGCTTCTTTTTTCTCAGCCTCCAGACAAGAAATTTTCAAGCGAGAAAGTGTTGCAAAAATATGATGGAAGTTCTCCATCATGACCACATCCCTGGGTGTCTTCTGGCTTTCATTAGCTACTTTCTCAACTGAAAGAAACAGGACACAAAATGCTTAAAATACCAAATGAACAACCACATTCAGAAAAACATTACCAATAACCATAATACTATCACAAAAGGAATTTTGAATGTCATGTAACTGATTAACATTTGTATGAGTAATTGTCAGAATTGCCACAAAATAAAATACTACCTAAGAGCCTTCAAAAGAAGTAACAGATACATACAGACTCTAAGATGATGAGATCTGTATGGCAAAAAAGTCACTTATAAAAAGATACAAAATACTGAGTATGTATGGTCTCAGTTATGAATGTGAGGAAGAAGTCACATTCTGGGGAGGGTTACAAGCAATGCTTTCAGTATCCCTAATAAGTTTCACATGATAGAACTATTTAAGAAAAGTCACAGCAGAATTGATTCCCATCTTCACTAGGCCAAAAACTTTCAATAATATACTGGGGTTTCTTTAAATGTACTTCTTAATCTCAGTTTTTGCTTATTAGCTTTATGCTTATTAGCTTTATGGTAAAAATTACTGTCAGTCCCAAAATTTAATAATAAAAATGGATAATCCCACACATAGATCTTTTACTTCCCCCTCCCCCTACCAACAATCCCAAAAAATCAAGCATGCAAAAAACTTCTACCTATCCCTCCTTACTCCACTGAAAAGGAAGCTGAAAGAGGATGACTTCAACCAAGAGCAATTAAGTCTCCATGCCTGTTCATCCATTAATTATTTTGCTGAGACTACCAGGATACCCATCATGAAAGTGCTCCAGGGCCAGAGTATCAGTAATGAGCACAGATTCATTCCAGTCAAAACACTGAACTGCTAACGAGGAAAAATCTGCTACTGCCAATTTTTGTTCTTCCTATATGACTTTTTACAGGGGGAAAAAAAAGACAAGAAACCACTTTGGATTGAGCATGCCATGTTACTGCCATTCTCTCTCCCTCTTCAGAGCCTTAACCATTTCCCTCTGTCACAACTCAGAGTTACTTTACAGGTAGGTATGAAGGGAAGTATCTAAAAAGTATGTTACAATCAAAAGGATTACACTTGCTCACTTACAGTAACAGAGACAACCAGAATTTCAGCACAGTCTTTTAAAAAATCACCTGTTAATTAGGTCAAAACTATATATAAACAGGTGGAAACAATTATTTTAGTAACTATGACAGCCTTGGAAGACCTACCACTGTCAAAGACAGCTCTAATAAGTTTTATGTAGGCTTTATCTAGATCTCCTCGTCGTTCTGCATTTTTGAAAATTGATTCAGCAAGGGCTGCAAATTCTTCAAATTCAGCAACAAATGGAAGGATCCCAACTTTACTCTTCTTTGAGATTTTTACTTCATCCATCTGCTTCATCTGATTACTCTTTAATTTAAAACAAGAACAAGTGTTAGGCTCCAGATCATGAAACAGCTATTAAAAGAAAAATGCAGACATACTGCAGAACTGACATTTATCCAAACACAGAAATAATTCTTTCATTAGTACATCTACTTAGTCTTTCATCCTTTTTACCTTTAAAAATTTGTTAAGTAAAATCATCGGAAAGAAAAAGGAAAGATGGTCTTTTATTTCCCTTTATTTACTTAGTATTACGAAAACAAACACCCAATGAAATCCCCCCAAATTTATGCATCAGAAGCAATTGACAATTTTCATTTTATAATCTAACAAGGAATTTCACTTTTCTGATTCAGCCAAGCTAACGGTTCTTTTTGCTACGTGAAGTTTCTTTAGTCTTGTATTGAAATTTTATTTCTGCGTGTAATAAAATCAGTTTCAAGATATTTTAAGTATTAAACTGATCAAGAATGGTCAGTTTTATGATGTTTGCCAGGAGTCAAATTATATTTATGACAATAAAACAGTTATACCAGCAACTCTGTTTTCAGTAAATCTGCCATATTTAATATAATTTAATATAATAACCATATTAGCAAAAAGAAGTTTTGGACAGTAGCGGCTGCCTCTGCTACTGCCAAAAGACCTTGCACCCTCATAAGTCCACAAGGTTTGGTTTTGGCAAGTAAAAAAGGCAGAGAGCTGTATTTTACTTAAAGCACTTGAGTAATCCCAGTGGCAGTACAAGTTTAAACAACTAAACCTGTCAACTAGCTCAGAAGGAGTGGTCTTCTTTGTTACAAATAGCTACTTATTGAAGAAAACTGGAATGGAGAGGAGAAAAGAAACATAACCACCATTTATTTGAAGACTTCACAGTAGAAAAGCAATAAAGTTACTAATTTTCACTTCAATTTAAAGCAAGAATTTAAGTATACAGAAATGTAAAATCAAACTGGATAGGAGTGGGCTTCCTATAATACTACAGTTAGCTTAATCAGAATAACTAAAGAACTTACAATGCACTTATCAAAGTTCCTTTTGACAGTCACTAAAACATTTCCAAGTGTTGTGCTGAGAAAGGATGCAGGGTCCACATTTTGTGCTGTCCATACATGATGACTCATCTTAACTAACATATAAAGGGAATTGAAGCTATCAATCTTGTCTCCCAGGGCTATAAGGTTATTCAGCTCAGGTTCAATACAACGAAATATTTTTGTCATCATTTGTCGGATCATGTCTTTCCTATTAAAAATGCATAAGAGGAAAATATTACTCTGACAGTTTACTAGGCTATTTTACATGTTTTTTGATATATTTATTTGATATAGTAGTCTCATTTGCATTCAACAAGTCTCACCATTTTCAGAAAGTCAATATCACATAATAAACATCAACAGTCACAGGTATTAAATATTCCAAAATCTATTTTCTCTGTGGAAGCTGTCATACACTCTCAGAACTTTGCTAAGCATATTTTCTATATTATAGTGCCTAATTTCAATTCACAAACTATTAAGAGAAATAAACAACTATATACAGAAACACCCATCCTATATACAAAAAATATTCTTTTTACTGACACACTCAGTGTCCAGGTAAAAATTAGAAGTTTATATTCACTTTCACTGAAAGGGATTAATTTCTGATTTTAGAGAAATAGTTTTATATGCCAAATAAACCCAAACATAAGCTTAAGAATCAATAATAAAAGTAGCAGCACATACTCAGATGATACTGTTTGTGGAACACCAGAAGTGTATGAACGAGACAAAGCTACTCCATCCACTTCCTCCACTTCGTTCTGTAGGAACAAGGAATGTATGGAAAGATAAGGTTCATCTCCAATTCTGTATCTAAGCAATTACTACATCTGACAAAAGCAATATAAATAGCAGCTCCATACCCCACTACCCCCTGCCTCCAGGGTAGAAAATAGAGCAGTTTGCAAGTTTTTGGTAATTTCCCAGTCATGTTCCACAGAATACAATACTATCCACAATTACTCCCCACTGTCTTCCTGCATAGCATGATGAAGTATTTGTTGTCAATTTATAAGGAGACAAAGCCATGGCAAAGGAAACATGTCAGTCCTTTCACAAATTTTGTACTGGTCATCCAAAAATAAAGATCCTTCCAGTCCATGAAGAAAAATGAATTACTTATCATCTGGATCATATAATCACCAATAAATTCCAAAGTTGTTTTTTAAACGGGTCTCTTTTGAGGCCTGGTCAATACTTTCTACCTCAGTGACAGAGAATGGAAGTCATACCGTTGTTGTTCCAGAGGTGCTCTGATGTTGTTGCAGTTTGAAAAATTTACTAATGAAGTCTTGTTCTGCCAGACACAGAGGCTCTAGTTCACTTAACACTTGCTCGAAAATCTAAAGAAAGTTAAAGTATTTTATCAACACACCAAATACTATGGACAGTTAGCAATACTGATTTTGTTTGTTGCATATACTTTCTATCTTCACTAAGATTTAGAAGGCTTACTACTACTTAACAGAAATGGAAACCGCTTGTACTTAGATCTCTAAAAGCAATAGCTGCATCTTCAACAAAGTCCTTTCTTATCCATGTAATACTCTGAAAAAAAGAATAATCTATATTTTTCCACAACTAGAAGTTTTCTAGTCACAGCCTGAGGAAGCATCTTTGTGCTCTAATGGAAGGACTCGCATTTTAATAGTAAGTCTTGGGTTCTGGTACCATCTTTTCTGCCTGGGTTGTTGAGGGGAGGAAGACAAAATTAAAAGCCTCAGGGAAAAAAAAAAGGTCAACTGTGTATGTAGAAGTTAACTGCTCTGTAGAAAAAGCAGAAAAAGTTTCTACATAGCTGCTACAGAAACAAACAAGTAGGTTTTGTACTGAAGTATGCAACACAATTTTTAGATTTAAACTAAAATGAAACACTATTTTGGCAACAAGTAATTACAGTAATTTAATTCTATTAATACAAAATAAGTCAGATGTTAGACATATTTCTCTTAGAATTTTCTCTGTGAGTATTTAAAGATTAAGGCATGCAATAATTTATGAAACCAATCGAGCCACACAGGAAATCCATGCTGATGAAAATTCCCGTAAGAAAAATCCACCAACAACCTAGTAGGTCAGCTCAATAGCTTACAACTATCTTTATATTAAATCACATTCCCATATCCCCAAATGGTGTGAGATACAAGTGAGAAATTGAAAAAAATAGCACAATAATTGTATAAACCTGTTTTACCAAGTTAGCTTTTTAATTCTAGACAAGTTGCCACTACAAGTTTGTAATAATGTAACAGTTTATATTGTTTCAGGCATGTATTTCCTCCCAGAAAAAGACTGAGCAATGATTTGAAGAGGTCAGAAGAAAACCAATTATCTTTATCAAATAACTCAATAGAGAACAACAAAGTTATTTTTATCTCCAACTGATAACTGCTCATTTTCCTTCCACAGCACTGAGCAGTTAATTCCACAAAAAACCGTGAGCACTCACTTATAAAGGTTCAGGAAAAAAAGTCAACAGATGCTGAGGACAGCAGGTTTTAAAACAGGATGAGGCCACTCCAATAATAACTTAGTGCTATTGGTTACACTTGAAAACTGGTAACTCTTGTGAAACCAGTATAAATAAAATTCTAGGGTCACACTCAAGTCCTGGCTAAAATTCTAATCTTCCTTATCTTTCACTTTTGCTTACATACTGACAAAATGCCATAGAACACTGAATGAGTTGAGAAAGATAAAACTAGTGGAGAATCCATCAGTTCCATTCCTATTTGCTTAAAAAAAATATTTAGTTTAAACTTAAAAGACCATTTTTTATGTTTGATATTCTTTAAAGACCACATACAGCATAGAAAGGATTTAAATATAATCTTATAATCTGAGAATAATACTGTGATCTACGTATTTCTTAGGAACTGCCTTTACTGGATGTATGGTACATACAAACTTTGGCATGTTTCAGGATTTAAAATGTAGAGATTTTTGAACTATACAAGAAGGATATGTAAGATACTTCTACTACAAAACTAAGCAGGAATCTTATGCGAAATTTTGGCTTTACCTTATCAAATTTTGTTCTGTCAGCCACATCCAGGTCAGAGGCAGACATGTTTCCCATGTCTAACAGTGAGGATGACTGAGATCTACGGTTTCCTGAACTCTGAACAGAGAGTTTATTTAGACTAGAAGTAGACCCAGTTAATTTTCCAGAACTTCCATGAAGACCTGTGAAATAAAGACACTATGATGGAGGAAAGTGAAGGCAGAATAAAATACTGAAGAATGGGTTTGTTACAGAACATGAGATCAAGAGTTGCTAATTGTCCTATATTAAAATCAAACAACTTTTGTCTAAGCCATAAATGCTTTGACTGTAAACATATTCTTTTCTCATTATAAGGTAACTGAGATTCTTCAGCACTTTTCAAAGTACAATATAAATATTTAAACTCTCATTATAAAGTATGGAAAAAAGGTATAAAAAGAACAAAACACTAAAATACAGTAACACGAGGATTGAAGACTTGAAAGCTAAGACCAGTTATGATCTTTGTGAATGTATTTTGGGCAAAGGCTGCCACAAGCAGAAGAACTGAACCACAGGAGGGAAAAAAATTAAAAAGTTTTATATACACACTTTTATTTAGGCACTTTTTCATCTTGAACTTGATCTTTCTGCTGTTAACATCCTTTTCTCTACACAGTTTGTTCCAGCTATTTTGCTGGATCTACAACCCCATAGTAACTCTGCTGCTAATGCTCTCCCCTCCTTTTGATCATAATTAACATTCAGTCATTTCTTCCTGATATTGCTGGGCCTTTTCCTAGGAGCATGTATTTTCTTTTTTATTTCTTTTTCCCTCAAATTTTTCAGAAATGTTGGACCAGGACAGAGAAAGCTAATAACAAAAAAGACCAAAAAAATTATCAATACTTGATCTCCAAGTAAATTTCTCACATCTAAGCCACAGAGTAACTTAAAAGCAATCCTGCCAGCTTCATGTAACTGCTGTGTTGGTATCTAGTCTAGAGACACAAGACAAAGTCTATAGATCTAATCTAAATTGTCACTTCAACCTACTGGAAGAGTGGAAAACTATGACAAGCTCTCAGGCAGAAAGATATTTTTACTATCAACTAGTAGCATGGGAAAACCAAAAGATATTGCCTTTATGTGCAAACCTTCTCAAATTCTGTGTTGGGACTTAGAGCTGTGCTTCCTTTTTGCCTTGCAGGCCCAATGACTGTGCTAATGTTTGTTTCAGTCTGAACAGAGTGCTTCAGTGTTAGGTAGATTCTCCCTGATGCAGCACTACATTGTAACATCGACACACATGCATTGACAATACCAACTAATGCAACTAGTTATACTCACTCTCAGTTTCCTGTTTGACAGCACTTTCTTTTCGAGGCAGTGTAGCTGGGATGGATTAGGTTGCAAGCATCAAAGACAAAGACAAGTTAAAATGCAGTTTGCACAAACCATGCACAAGATGCAAGTTAAGCTCTAACTGGAAAGAAACATGCAGAGAACTATAAGCAGCAAGTAACTACATTGCAAACACATTTAGTTGGAGAGGTACTATTCTAGAAATTCAGTAGCTAAACTACATGGAAAATAGAGTAAATTTCTAGGTATTAAAATTTGCTTTTTCTTATATAGTGTGTTCAAAGAACATTTTTGGTAACATGTAGTTAAGTTCTCCCAAATTGAGAAGTCCATTAAATTGTCAGACTCAGTTTCCATGACAAATCATATCAATAACAGACATGAAGAAATTAAAATGTACTTATGGAGTTTTTTTACTGAGTCAGAGATATTGTCCACCTTTTCAATTTAAACACACACACAATTACTGCAAAATAATTCATATTGACAGTAAGACTGGCTAACCTTTTCTTTGTTGTTGCAAATCAGGATGTTTACATAGAGAATAGATCTTTTGCATTCATGCTGCACAAAAACAGATGACTGCAAATTTGGAGAGGATAAAAATAATAAACATATAGTAAAAAAATTTACAAAGAGATTTTTATATTTTTCAGAGTTTTTTCAGAATTGAAGTTTCCTCAAGTGGACTTCCATATGAAATTTAAAGTAAATGGGCATTTGTAGAAAATATAGAATCCCTAGAGTAAAAGGCATTTGCATACATACACTAAAAGCAATATGTGGTATTTAAAAGATCTTGATGAGGATGGATGCTACAAGCCCCCAAAAATGGAGTAGGCAAGCAGAACCTACTGTAATAGAATGAGTAAATACTTCTAAACGCCACAAACATGTCTTAAATACCAGATGTTCTCAGGTACACTCATAACTGTAACATCAAATTCAAATTTAATTCCAGCCTAGTTTTTAGATCTTGGGGGTTTTGGCAGATTTTGAATAGAAAATGTTTAGGCATGATATATTTGGCATATTCAACTGTCATGCATTGGTCCCACTTCTTCATCATCCTCGATTTCTAAACACATGGGACTTTTTACAGAATGTGAGGAACTGCAAAGATCAGGCCCTGGACAATCGGGGAGCCTTGGCAGCTTTTGACAGCTACATCATATAAACATATGACAGCAGTAGCACTCTTTCCAACACTGACTTTATGGTATTTAAGGATCAAAGTCTTGGCTTCATCAGAAAAGAAAAAAAAAAAAAAGAAAAAAGACTACTTAAGACGAGTGTGAGAATGCTCATGACCCACGCTGGGCTTTTTTGCCATAAAAATGCAGACAGAGAACCTTGCGCTAGCACAGAATGCCAGAATCCTCCCAGCATCCCCTCTGCGTTTGAGGCATTCCAATAGCAGGGCTATTCCCAAAGCACAAAAAAAAGGCAAGAACACACACCAACACAACTTGGAAACAGGTCATCTCTAGTATCTGAGTACAACTGGAGCATTATGCACCTACACTACTGCTTAAACAAGTTCACTATTAAGAAGTGATGTATTTTGAATAAATGTGCAATTAGTAGTAGTACAATCACTACAATGAACACAGAAGCCTTTGAAATTAGACACCTTTATGAGGTGTTACAACATAAAAAAATTAGCACAAATACATGACAGAAGACTTCTCAAGGTGCAGCTTTTACTCTGGTGAACTGAAGGATCTCTTTCTCCGAAATGCCTGATTGCTCATAACATTTACACAAGTTAGGGAACTGCTACGAAAACTGTCTCTTCACAAATACAAATCACAAAACAAGTGTCAAGACAAAGTGTTTAGAATGTCTCAGAAATCAATTTGTATTAGACTAAGGGTATTTTTTTTTTCTTGCAGTAAGATTGCTTCTGAAGATCTATGAATTTCTATGTTCTGATAATGACATCTTATGGTGCCTCTTGCTTTCCATGTCCAACAGCTTGCCAAGACTTATCTTTCCAGTTTTCCCTCTCTCAAACAAGCCTTACCACCTTTCTGCTTTCTTCCTTTCATTACATTTTTCTGGTTTCTACCATCAAACTTCAAAGCATAAATTCAGGACCCAAAAGAGGCTGACAGAACTTACTACTTACAGCTGCAAAATAATTTTGGAAATCGGAATTTGAAAACTGGTAAACTGGCAAATATAATATTTCAAACAAGCTTTGACTGCACCCCAAAATACAGAACTGACAATACAGAAATATACCTATACCACTGTTGCTTTTAAAGTATTTTGAAGTATTTTTTTAAGCTTTATTTCCATATTCATGCTAGACTAATTCTAGCACGAATACACACTCCCTTAAATATAAATACCTACACGTTAACAAATTATGATTTCTAGTCTCAGGCTACATAGCTAAATCCCCCTGAAAAAACACATTAAAAGATGTAAATTTTACTAGGCAGAATTAGCATTAAAACTAGCTTCTTAAAAATCCACCCAAGATTTATTAAAAGCAGAAATAACAGCAGAAGGAACACAAAACAATGCTGCCCAAACTCCCATTAATTACAAAAGTTGATTTTTCAAATTTGTTCAGGTAATAAAGTGGGATAGTTCAGGTAATAAAAAGTGAATGTAGATTTGAAAACTGAGAAAAACATTGTATTTTATACTTTATTTTGACCAATTTCACAAGATATTAGTTGTGCAGTATACTTTGGCCTTGTGGAAGTCAGAAGTTTTAGCAATCATATTTTTCATCCAACTTCTTCCATCTTGCCCAAAGTAAAGAATTGTACACCATTGCAAAATTAGCCCTAGGTGTTGTAATGAGTGTTTTATATGCAAATAGTAAGATTCAAAAGAAAGATATGTGCCTTCTGGAAGCTTACCAAACTTTTTTCCTTCTCTGGTTGTGCCTGTCATCTTGATCTTGGCAACTTCAAAGAAATCTTTTATTTCCCTTTCATAAAGTCGTGATAAATAATCCATATAATTCTTAAAAGAAAAATGTAAATTTAGTTAACAAGTATTCATACTGATTTTCTTCTATTATAGGTAAATAATTCTTAAAACCCTGTGAGTTTTCAAGTCCTACTAAATAACAAACTGGTTTGGACTACATAAGTATATATTATTCCAAAGCCATTTTCAAATCTAATTTAAATCTTCCATATAAGAATGACAGTACTTTAACTAAAAAAAAAAAAAA
>VZRX01014360.1:46799-60134 GCA_013398075.1 Notiomystis cincta
TAAAACTTCCCAAAAAAAAAAAAAAGAATTTATAAAAAAAAAAAAAAAAAAAAAAAACAAAACCAAAACCTGTTTTTTAAGGACTAACTTTTCCTTGACTTCTACATCAACATTTTGTATACTCCTGTAGTAATTTTTTTAATCCATGTTAGTTTTAAACAAAGTACATACTAACAAGGGAAAAATGTTTCTATTTAATCTACTGTACAAGAGACCTCTGAAGTTTTTGATACTCTCAAGTGAAATGAAGGTCTGTTGAAACAGAGATGTTACACTGGCAATAAGCATACCAATTTGAAATTAGCTTAATTATTTTTGTTACTAGGCTGTACAACAGCAAACTTGTTATACATAAATATTAAGACAATATCTTATGATATTTCAGAATAGAATGTTTGAGGAAAAAATCTAGCCAACACAGCAGGATACCACACATACTAAAAAATGAAGTTTCCTATTGTAAAAAGGAATAAAAAAGAGGAGCAATGAGTTATACTTAATATATAGTAATATTAAAATTACATGTACATACAGGCAATATTTTTGACTCTCAACCCCTGTCTATTATGCCCATTCTCAAACATCATTTGAGCACTTCACATACCTTTGTTAGCCCTTCATATTTTCCATAATCTGTGTTCTTGAGCCACTCCATCAGTTTAGCATATCGAAGTAAATCTCTGTGAAATGGATGATGGTTGGGTAATGTCAACTCAGCAGAGTGCTGGGCAAGAGTGGAACTCTGATCGTGACCCTTGGTAAGAAAAAGTATTAAAGTAAATCTGGAAGCACTACACAGATGGACACGAGAAGTTTCCCGAAAAACTTAACATGAAGACAGCATCTCATTCAGACAAACAGAAAGGCCTCAAAATACCTTGCATGGAAGCAATTCTTGAGATGCAGACTGAAAAAGACACCTAACATAATAGAGACACCAAGGTATTACAGCCATGGCAGGTAGTGCATCTTAATAAGCTTGTTCATTTTAAGGCTCTTTGCCTTCAGGGTCATTCACTTTGGCACTTTTTGTAAAAGAATGCAATGCACAACTGAATGAAAATTTAGTGACAAGTATTCAATTGTTCCTGAAAAATTTTAAAAAACTATCACATTATTCCTCTAAAAAGAAAAAGCTGGTTCTGTTTAAAGATGATTTTCTTATATACAAATTTCAAGTACCCAGTTAATGAGTGGTCTGGGTGTTAATGATGACCTTTACATCTCTCCTCTGAAAGCCTGCTCCAGTTCAACATACTTCAGTCCACTTTAGTCCACTTGATCAAATCTTAAAAACATCAGTGCACACACATTCCCTCTCCCTCCACACAGATAGACACACACAACACACTGCCAGTTAACATTTACTGAACAGTTTACAAGGTGCAGCATAAACCAATCCATTCAATACAAGCTACTGATTTCATGCTCCTCCTTTACACAGAGATTCCATCACATTGCTAGAATAACACATGATTTAGCTTTTCAAGCTTTCAGTTGCTTGAACTCACAAGCTTCCTGAGCAATTCAGGAAGAGCAAGCAAGGTAACACCTCTGTGCAGCCACACAGCAGAACATGCAACCACTATCCCAGGGTTAAAATAAAGGAGGGTAAGACTTAATTTCCAAATAGCTTTAATATTTTCTGTAAAGTCTTTTTTTACTGGGCTTGAAGTAAAGACAGCAACAGAACTTATATTAAGTATAGTTTGTGCCATGGCAGCACACAAAGGCTGCACTAATTGGTCTCCTATTCCTACATCACATGCAGGTGATTTATGCAGGTCAGTTGATGTCCATCTCTGAGGGAGGAAGCATTCCTGATGGTTTCATCTTGGATATGACAAGTCAGCAGATTAAGCTATACCGTTTAAAAATTCCCCTTGCATGTTTCTTATTTGGAACAGAAGCCAGTTTGGATCAAAACTAAAGCAACTTTCTCTTATCCTTTTTCTGCTACTGGGTACTAATCAGATCAAGCTTTTGGTTAGAGAAAGCTCTTCCACAATACATTCACAGACTTGTTGTTTAAAAAAAAAAAAAGATTTAATTTGTAAAATACTAACTTTTACTAAGTAATGTGACACAAACACTGCAATCTTCTGGATAAAGCTGAACTACTACATAACAATCATAGGATGATTTGAGTTGGAAAGGACCTTAAAGACCATCTCGTTCCAGCTCCCCTAAAATGGGCAGGGACACCTTCACTAGACCAGGCTGCCCAAAGCCCTATCCTTAAACAACTGGACTTGAACACTTCCAGTGATGGGGCATCCATAAGTTCTTTGGCAACCTGTTTCATTACTTTTTGTATCCAACATGAGCGTGAACTTACTTTGAGCCCTGTTCTTTTAACTCCATAAACTGACATACAAATAGACCCAAAGAAACAAGTCCTGGCCGACTTCATTAATTTATGCTCACAAAAAATGGGGAAGGATAACACTATAAATTTCTCTTATAAAAGTCCTGTAGTCTGACTTCAACAAAAAGCTAAGATAGTGTAATTATTGGAACATATAATTTGGAACTGGAATCCAGCCAGCATTAGAACACAGCTGCTGTTGTGATTACCGAGGTCATACTCGATACTGTGGCAATACTTTTGGGCGTACATATAGCAAATACTTTCAACAAATCTTTGATATGCCTCTCTGAAAAAGAGATTAGAGAAACTCCCTCTTACCCCTTGCTTGTTACATTCCTACACTATGCATTTTTAATGTTCAAGTCTATTATAGTTTAACATAATTCACCTGGTGGCTTTCACAGCTTTCATCAACTACATCAGTCCAAATGCTCATTCATATTACTGCTAGGAAATACTCAGCTATCCAAATTTGTATTTCTTCTTTCATGTAATCAATATATTCATGTCCCTTCATCACACACAACTTTTCTGGCTAGTAGTTGCATTCTTCATAAAGCTAGATGACAAATTCCCTGACAAGATGAATTTCTCTCTCCAGGCCAACTTTTCCACAGGAATCATTCTGGTTACAGTAAATTATGTCCTCTTCAAGCCTGCTCTAAAATGTCATGGAGCTTCTAGATATACTTTTCCCATCTAACAGGCTTTCTCTCATTATACATAAATGCATATTATTACCAAATAACACCTAGAATTTGTTATTCAACTGTTTCATAGTTTCAAAGCTTCAACCTACTTCATATCTCAAAGGTAGAAAGCCCAGGGTTGCCTTTAAATTGAGTGCTGAACCTGGTTGTTGGAAAAATCTTTAAAGTAATAGACACACACACTAATCAATTATTAGTATTATACAATAAAGACAACTACATTAACTGTCAGTAAACAGTTATTAACACTGCAGCAAATGGCAATCTGAAGCTGCATTTCTGTTTAAAAGTTTTAATATTTATTCTCCTTTTAATGTAAAGGAGGTAAAGCACTTTAGTATCTTACAATAGTAGTCTGAATCAAGCATGGAGTTATTTTGCTTTTCAAAAAATTAAGAGCAATTTCATACTTTCAAGGAAATGTGTTTCGGCCCCAATGTCAATATAAATATGTTTTTCTATCTAATGACTTCCAAATCAAAATGTCTTGCTTATATTAACAGCTGCCTAGACATAGTGTTCTCATTTGTCTTTTCAATAAAGAATTATCTTAGTTTTTTTCTGAAGTGTTATTATTTCATTGTTTTAAGAAACATTCTAAACAAATAATGAAACTCTTCAGATGTTAAAGGTAACAACGTACGGGAGTTGAGGTTTTCAACAACGTCAGACTAAGAAATTGCTCTATTCCTCAAACTAACAAAACAAGCTCATTTTAGTAAGATAACACGGAAATCTGTTATACCTCCAATACTTTAATCTGTATCTCAAAACAAAATACAAAACAAATCTTTTTTTTCCTTCTTTTATAACAATGAAAAAGCTTTGCAGAGTCTCATCTCTTGCAGTTAATGAACTCTTCCTTCTTAAACTTAACAGCAAAGTCATAATTTTTGTCTGTTGATTAATGCTGATTAACAGCTAACAGCAAACCGAAACTTTTCAAAGGGCAAGTTTGTATGAAAAATAACGTGAGGACACTACTAATATCAGAATTTTAAAAAAAGTAAACTGCCAATTGGTAATAGCATTCTCAACAGCACTGAAAAGTGTCTTAAGAATAATAATTTCATCTAATACACATAATATTACACAGTAATAATAATCTCTTACCATTTTTAAAAAATAAAATCCTCAGAAGAGGACATCAGAAAGACATTCTGTTAAGTAGCCACTTCCATACACAAGTCCAATATTCAAACTTTGTGGATGCATTTACATAGGCCTTACACAATGTAGCTTCTACTTGCTCATTTAAAGGCTGGGACACATAGCCTATACTCAGGTTTTGTAAATATGGAAAGTGACAGAGGAAAAACACCTGCTGAAGAATAGAAGCTAAAGGCAAAAAAAATATATGCTGTGGAGCTGGAATTCTTCTGCAAAGTGAAGAAAATGTAGGAAGGAGTTATTTTTGCCATAAAAAGCCAGGCTCTAAATGGAATTTTCTATACAATTACCAAGCATTACTCTATTCCATTTTCTGCACACAGTTGAATACATAAAATTTAGAACTGTAAAACTTTTATTGTGTTAGTATGTATAAAATTACAGAATTACACTTTTTTATTTACAAATATTGCAATTTCACACAATTGCAGTTTCTGTACTGTTGTACATACATTACTATTTCATGAAAATATTTTTCCTCCATGCATCTCAATCTATCTCTCAGCAACTTTTGGGGATCAGATCAGAGGAATGTTAGCTCATAAACAGATAAACAAAGTTTAAGTGCTGACAAAAATAATACAAGTGAAAAGGGATGTAAGTCTGATGCTTTGTCATCAGTAAGGACAAATTTCTTTTTGCAAAGTCAAAAAATGCAGCTGCTAGTTAGATAATTCAAGCTCAGGAAAAAAAATTAGTTAGAAAATCTTGTATCAAACTCAATGTACTCACTGGAAATGAAAAGGAAGACCTTTTACAGCGTTTATAGCGTTGAAGGAAGGTCTGAGTAAACTAATTGAAGATAAAAACCGCATAGATTAAAAAGCTGAGGCTAAAAAAACACCCAGACTTCAGGAAACAAATGTCAGGACAGTGTTTTATGAGTAATTCAAGTTAAGAAACAAAACCAAGGTTCAGATGTTTTATTTTGTATGTCTAGTTTTGTTTTGGGTTTTTTTTTATGGTCCATGAGGTTCACACAGCAAGACCTTCTGTATTTTCAGCCTCTAACATCCTTATAAAGGATCAATGCTTTTTCTTCTCAATAATCAAGGTTTACAATTAAAATACATCCTTATACATCACACAATGCACTCAAGTCAGATAGCAAGGCCATTAAAAGAGATGTTTGGGGTTTTTTTAAATGTAAGAGACTTCTGTGGGCAGTTATAGTTTGGTATGCTTAGCAATATCTCTGTCTAAAGACCTCCTAGCATTTACTGATTACAGCCCAGAGTATGTCCAATTTCAGATGGACTGTTTTTCTTCTCCAGGAAAGTCTGTGACCAAGAAATGCATATTCAATAGTAAGAAACAATACCTGCTGAACAAATACGCTGTTCAAATGACTGGCAAGCCTCCGTGCAAACTGCTCACGCAGGTCACTAAACCGCTGCTGCTGCTGCTTCACCGCGTGCAGCATGTCGTGTCCTACAAACAGAAAGGGCTTCAGAGGGTATGAAAGAGAGAGCAATACATTCTGTGTGAGAACCAACAGACCAGAGGTCATGATTCCCTCAGTCAACAGAACAAATCTGAGGCTAGTTGGCAAGGCACTACCATAATAAACTCTGCTTGTGAGGCAGTAGTCTAACAGAAACATTACCTGGACGAAGAGCTACATTCATACACTGCAGAAGGGCATCTGCTGCATTAGTGCAGGCCTCAATGCCTCGAGAAGATGTCAGATCTCCTTCCTGAAGGGCCTTTATATGGCCCTTAGCCAGATCCATGTGATTCTACAAAATAATGGATAGTATTCTCCATAAGCTGCCAGCAGGTTAGTTTGCTCTGCTAGTGAACCAAGAAGAATAAATACTATTTCATCATTGTAACTTACTGAAATTAGTGCAACAATGAAACAGAAAAATAAGCTCATTATTTTAAAGGAACCTCATGCTAGAGGGTAGCAGCCTAAAAGAATTTTATACCTGAAGTGAACAGCCACAGTTAACATTATAAAAATGCTTACCACTAAGAACTCTATCTCTGACAGCAGTTTAACATTGTTTGTGTTGCTGAGATGAATTAGGTGGTTGCTTTCTGAAATTTGATCCATTTGCTCTTTTACACTCTGAAGCATTTCTTCATAACTGCTCAGCTTTAGCTCGATTTGGTCAACTTCCTTTAGAGCTTCATCCAACAACTTCATCAAGATATTCACCTGTTTCTCCGAGGCCATAATGGATTGAATATTTGCCTGCAGAGAAAACAAAACCACATTTTAGAAGACATTTTTATATCTCAAAAGCATTCTGATATCTCCTTCTCCGCCCATTACTGTCAAATAGTTTCCAAAACTCTTGATGAAATCAACAAAACAAATAATAAAAGCCAAAATGTTACTGAACAGAAATTCCTCAATCTATGACACTGCCTTGTTTCAAAAAGACAAGATATAAAGCCAAGACTCTGCTCAAGTTCTTAGAGCTGAAGTGTTGATCTGCAGAAAAACAAAAAGCCAAACAGTAATTCCTACTATACCAGAATATTTTTAGTTCCCAAAAAACCACCGCAGGTGATAAGGTCAGATTATCTGTGGCAAGATCAGCTGTCTCCATGACAGCAGCCACTTTCAAAATATACAAGAAACACACGACTTGACAGTTTGAGGAGGTTGTTGATGGTTCCCTCAAGTCTGTACCCCCTGCATCTCCTAAGTTGTCCAAGTGATTTCTAGAATGCTGGGTTGTATAAAAAACACTCACATTTAAGTATGTGACAGATCATGTGAACTACCTTTTCAAAGAGTGCTATGTGGTCAGTATCAAAGAGAGCAGTTCAACGTGCTGCCACACTGTACACTAGAAGGAATGTTTACCCCATCCAGCACTTGCAGCTCTCTCGACAGCTTCTCTGCAAAGGCTTCAGCATTAGCAATAGCATATTCACACCCTTCCATCATTATTTCAATATCCTGTTCCTCTCTTGCATTTAACTCCTGGTATTCATCCACAGCTTCTTCATCACCTCCTGCTACACTTTGGTTCTCTCCACTCGGAACAGATTCTTAGGCAGAGAAGGAAAATAAAACACGTTATCAAGTCCAGAAAGTCACAAGCATTTTAAGAATACTCCAATATGTTTAACTATCTATAAGTAAACTAATCATTAAACAACTCTCCTAACAAGCACCTGCTGCCTAGGAACAATTTTTTCAAGTCTCAGTCTTCCACACATTTCATTACAATTTCCAGAACAGATTTTCCAACAGCGATGTTTTCCAAATTACACAACATAACCAAAATACAAATATCCACCCTCCTTTATTGCAAGAACAAATCTAGTCTCAGTTTATTCACCTCTCACACTGGTAATCAGCATCAGAATATATTATAGTATTAGACTCAATTTGTTAGTGGAAAATCAGTACAAGTTAGAGTCTCTCTTTTGGCTGACAGAGCATAAGGGAAACATACTGAAGATATATACAACCAAATAAATAAAAGTTATCTTGATGCTCAAGACAAGTTTCACAGCAAGAAAATCAGTACTGAGGTAAGTGAAAATCAAATAAACAATTGTTTCATTAACTAGGATTTCCTATAGCAGCGCTTAATTAATTTAACAAGCCACTCAAAAGCTGACAAATGAATATTAACACAGTCCAGCCAGAAATTGTTTAGGACATTTGAAATATCTCTCTTATCAACCTGATATGCTAACCAAAGCACTAAAACAAACAAACAAACAAACAAAAAATTCGTATTATTTAAGAAAATTGCTTACAAGGTAAAATAAAGGAAAAAGGTGTTACGCACCTTCTGCAACTTTAGGAAGTTCTGAAGAATTAAAAGGTTTGGAAAAGCAGAGGAAAGGAAGCAGAGAATGTTAGCCAGACAAAGCATGAACACTGTGTATACTTGTAAGAGGCAGTAAGTTTGAATGGTTTATTATTGCACAAACTTGAAGTGTTAGATGTCGGTTTAAAACAAACTCTGGTTAACACCAAAATACAGAAATGTTATCCTTCCTCTTTCACATTTCTAGTTCAAATTTTTCTGCACACACCAGTCTAGTACTTAATACCAGCAGTTCCACCACTTCTGACAGACTCCATGTGATACACTCTTCCTTACTAGGCTTTACTGTAAAATGTTAACTATTACAAGATAATGTGACCATAAAAATATTTACTACAGGATAAGCAAACAAGATACAAAACCTTCCTAGCAACCAATTGGTCATATAAATTGTAATAGGGTCCAGCAGAACTCAGCACATGCCTCACAGTTAATGAACTACAAATCTCATATAAAACTTCATTAACTTCTAAAATGCTACAGACACTCACTTTTTAAAGCATTTTTCTAATTCAGGGGAAATGAAAATGAGAACAAAAGTGTATTTGTTATACATTTAGACCTATCAGATCCTGGAGGTAGATTTTATTTTGTTCAAGAAACAGAATGTCTTAGAAACACAGTAAGTTTATCAATATTTAGAACTTTGTTAATGAAGTATTTTGTCTTGGTTCTCTGTTTTCTAACTGAAAATCTGTTATATAGTCATCTTGCTTATCTGAAGACTTAGAAAATATAAAGTTGAAAAGAAATAAGAAAATCCATCAAGATTAAGAGGGGTTTTTTTAGTATATCTGTTTTACCTGAGTAATTACTAAACTTTATACTTCAAATACAGTTGTAGAAATTTACCTTCCAACAGCTGTGAACTAACATTAATGAAGTCAATTTTTTTCCTAAGGTATCTCTGATTGAGTTTCCAGATACATGAAATGAAGGTGTTCTTTTCCACCGTGCTGCTTGCAACCCATTTGTACACTTTGTCAAAATGCAAATCGAATTCAGGGCTCTCCTGCAAAAGATGAGAGATGTTACAGGCTCCACAGTCCAATGATTCTCTAAGTAACAGAGACTGTCCAAACATTTCATTATTGAGATGACGAGATAAAAATTAAATTATACAGATGCCAACCTCAAGCTCATAAAGCAACTTTAGGGCCCTCAGGTACCTTAATAAAGGTGCTAAAATAGTGATAGTGAAAAACCAGAATCCAGGCTATGATGGCAGTATTTTGTCAAGGCAGGTAAGACAAAAATAACATTTAATACAGAGATCTGTAAGATTTTCAATGAACATCTGACAGTGCTGTCTGCTCTGAAACTCCATCCTCAGAATGACTAATGCCTTCTGAATATATAAATGGTAACTGGAGCTACTGACTGACACCATATACACAATTCAAGGATACTTAAGAGAATAGGCAAGAGGAAAAAAATTATGAGCACCTTATATATTTTAAAGGTCAGGACTCAACTGTTTAGGAAAAAAAGGTGTTTTAATAGCAAAAACCATTTTCAGACCTATTTCCAAATAGATTCGTTGCCTGTCATGAACATTACTTTGAAAACAACTGAATAAAGTACTATACTTTCAACAACCACTTATGAACTCAGTATGGGCTGTAACTAGTAATAGCCAGTTTAGAAGATCATATTACAAGGATTTTATGTGGTCCAAATTCCTTTTGATGAAAAATGCTATTGTCTCAGTTACATGTTAAACTCTTACTTACACATAGTTTGTAAAATCTACTATTGGTGCTACTTACTACAGTCACTACTGGCTGTAGAAGCAGGCAGCACAAGAAACCACATGATGGGAAATTTTGTTTTCTGTACACTACAATAAAAGCAGTTGTGGGGTTTTTTATCCTGTAGCTTATATAGATAAATATATTTATTTCTAAACAAATGGTATTGTTAGGGAAAATTTGACTTCTTTCACAACTAGTGCAGGTGATGCCTGCATCAAAACAGTTGCATAGGTCTTTGTTTGGAAATCAAAACACAAAGCACCTCTCAACTCTAATTCTGCCATTTTTTAATATAAGAATTTGGCATTCCACATTTGGTTTTTGAATGAAAACTTCAAAGTCTGTCATTAGAATAGTATATACATTACAACATATTTCTGAAAACTGTTGCCAAATTCTGTTTTGCAATAAAAAGCCCTGAAAGACAGTATAATTTTAACCTGCCAGAAGCAATACCCCAACATGGTATCTAGGAACATCTAAAATCTAGCCAACCATTATGTGGATAACTGAAATAACAAATCTATACTTGGGGAGGGGGAAATCAAAGAATTTTCAACTTTGCAGCACCCCAAGACACTGTGCTATTCTTCCAAATAACCAATTACCAGAACATAAAACCAAACCTCATGGGATGAAGGCTTTTCCCTTCTGCCTGCTTGTAAATCTTAGTTTATGACAACAAATGAATTTAAGTAGTCAAAAACAGGCTGCTCCTATTCTTGCAAAGGCTGAAAGAAAATGCAGGCACAGGCAGCACAGGAATGTATCATCTTAATTAAGCTGTTATCAAGCGAATTTTTAAAGCAGCCACTATCAAGGAAATTAAGTCTAACTTGGAAGGAAGGGAATGTTGTGAGAGGACTAAACAAAAAAGTGACACATACTTTAACAGCATCTTTGGCATCAACAACAGCAAGGTCTCGAAGTGCCCATGCAGTCTGCCTCTTGTAAAAATCTCCCTTGTCAGATTTTTTCACTTTTACCACGTTCACTTGGACTGGTCGTTCCGTTGTCACTATTAAATGAAGTAAAAGAGTAATTTCAAAACACACATACTGCTTTCACATCTGTTTCTGCTGTACTTCAACTGCTGAAATGAATTATCTGTGGGGGAGATTCTGAGGTATTTATTTGATTAAAAGAGACCCTTCAAAAAATCTTCATCCACAATAACCAGAGTTCAGTGTAAGTCTCAATCAAACAGGTATCCAGCTTGTGAGGTAACAAATCCAATTTACAGCTATTTCTTTGATACAACAGATCTTGGACCATGACCATGTAACTGACAAAGAGCAGACATAACCAGAGAGCATAGTCAGCATAAAAACATTTTCAGACATTTTTCAGTCAAAAAAATATTCAAGCAAGCTAATTTATTGACAGATCAACCCAAAGCACCTAATCCTTTTGAAAATATATAACATAATAAACATACACTTAAAGGAACATTAGAACTCGATTCAGTTGCTGTGCCTTTCCTTGGACTCTAACCAATTTTCTTTAAAGCATTTCATTTAGCCTTATCAACCCAGATGATTACTAAACCCTGTTTTAAGCACTACACAAAGCCTACTGCAAATGCACACCAGTCCCAAAAGAATAATTTTTGATTCTTTCATTTCAAATTACAATGAGATTTGTGAATAAAAGTAGTAGGCTTTGTATCTTTTTTTAGTAGAAGCAATAATGAAAGTACAAGCTACAACTAATTTTCTCCACTAGGAATGGAAAGCACCTGTTTTATACAGGTCAAGAAAAAGGATTGTACATAAAGCTAAAACAAATGCAACTGAATAAAAAACAAAGGTGAGGACAAGGAATACAGTGTGGTATTCCTATGTACCTGTGGCACACAAAAAGCAGTTCCTCTTCTTTTTGCCTGCTTTGCAGACGTTCACAATGCTCAGTAAACGTTCATCATTGGGAGTGAAAATATCCCTCTGTAAAGCATGCTTGATTGCAGTCATTTTCTCTCAGCTGAAAGATTTTAGGAAGTAAAAATAAACTCAAGCACATTCAACAGACACACACAAAAAAAGAACCAGTCCTACTTGCAGCGACTGCAGGATTTTAAAATTCAATTTTACAGGTAACTTTTAGTGAATCGTAATCCAGACAGGCATGACTTGGGCAGCACACCAGCCACTTCAGGAAAAAAAACCAAAAAACCTTACTATCTCATTTCAACTAGACAACTGTACTTCATCAACACTTGATCCTTCAGCTTCATTTAATGGAGCACAAAAAGCTTCTTTGCAGTAGAGGGAAATACAAGGAATTAACATAAAAAAAAGTTGAAACTGGAATCAAGAAAAAGACCATCCAATGCTCAAGCTTGTTGAATTCAATCACATAAAGCACAAGCAAACAACAAACAAAACAAAACCAAAATCCTCATCAAGCTCCAGAAAATTAAGGAATTAGCAACATTCACTTGAATAAGAATCGTTCCTCACACTACATAGAGATTCTACTTAGACTGAACAGAGCAACACGTTAGACATCACATTTCAGTGCTTTTATTTAAATACAGAAGCTTCAATATTATCTGTGCCTTAAAAATCTACAGTGCATTAAATGCATGATTGGTACACACAACACGTTATACTGCTTGATGCCAAGACAATACATGGAGTTAAATGTCAGGTTGGCTTGTTCTCTTGAAGATGCCAGAGTTGCTTTCTCTGATAAACTCACAGAAGAGACAAAATCTTGAGCAGTTATTTTAAAGATTAGTAATTCAAAAACTTTGTGCAAACAAGGGCCACCATGGCAAAGTCCTGGGAACAGTCCTGTCAAGCACACAGAGCTCAGGGCACGCTGTTGATATGATACCCTGTGGCAATGTACCACTCCATAGCTGCTAATAATTTTCCTTCTCTTCATCAAATGCTGGGCCCACCTTTGTTTCCCAAATCGTACCAGGCTGCCATTCCTGTTACTGTTCAACAGATGCATAAGATGAACACACAAAATGCCAATAATCTGCTGCAATTCAGATTCAGACGCCTCTTTTCTTCCTTATTTAGGATTTTATTTTCTGCTCTAAGTCACGATCAAACTGCTACAAACTGCTAACTCTCCCATTTCACAAGTTTTCCAGGTTAGGCAGAATTCAGCTTTCTCATAAAACTTAACACGATAAATCCAAGATCTAAGACTGGCTCTCACATACGGTTCAACTTCTGAGTTACAAACTCAGTCCCTTCAGTCACAGCCACCAAAGTGTGCCAGGACCAAGCACAAAATTAAGCTTTTCACATGTGAATCCTGCTGTCTCAAAGGAACACACAATTTAGCCTAAGGAGCTGAAAACAAAGACCATTTCTCAGAAAAAAAAGCCTCAACAAAGCAGCGACCACACCAGACGCAGATAAATCCCTTTAGACCTGGCTGCGCTTTCCCCTGCAGTGCTCCTGAGGAAGGCTACGCGAAATCTCTCAGAGACACCACATCAGGGCGGCCTGCCCAGAAGCGCAGCCCCGGCGGGCAGGGCAGCGCGCTGCGGCTGCCCAGCGCCGCCC
>VZRX01014360.1:60774-71813 GCA_013398075.1 Notiomystis cincta
AAACGTGTCCACAAGGAAATGGGGGAAAGCTGGCGTTGAAAACGCATAGAGTGCATTACGGTGTCGCACAATGCCAGGTGCCATTTCCCGTGTCCGTCCGTGACTGCGTGCTCTAATCCATTTGGCCACGGCGTCAGCACAACTGCGTAGAATCATCAGGGCTGGAAGAGACCTTTAAGGCCATCAGGTCCAACCAGCCACCCAGCACTATCACTGCAATCCCCACACCGCTAAAACTTTTCTCCCAGTACCAGATCAGAGATGGTGACTCCACCATCCCAGGCAAACGATTCCAAGCCTGACAACACTAACAGTAAAAAAAAAAAAAATTCTAATATCTAATCCAAATCTTCCCTGTCCCAGCTTTAGGCCATTTCCTCTTGTCCTGTCACTGCAGGCACAGCAGGAGAGACCGAACCCCTCCTCACTACAGCCTCCTTTCAGAGACTTGTAGAGAGCAGTGAGGTCCCTCCCGAGCCTTCTCCAGGCCTGCTCCTCACAGGATATGTTTTCTAGACCCTTCATGAGCCTTGTTGCCCTTCACTGGACTCACTCCAGCACCTCAATTTCCCTTATAAAGTGAGTGGCCCAAACCTGGACACAGCACTCAAGGTGCAGCCTCACCAGTGCAGAGCACAGGGGGACAATCCCTGCCCTGGTCCTGCTGGCCACACCATTGCTGACACAGGCCAGGATGCCACTGATCTTCTTGGCCACCTGGGCACAGCTGGCTCACTCTCAGCTCATATTCATATTCTGTGAGCAGCATTCAGATTTTTGCTTTGCTCCTAGGAAGAGGAACCTGCACTAATTGATAGTCTTTGATGTCAGTGATAAACCAGATGGAAAAATTATTCTGGGACTAGATTTAGGATTTGGCATCTAAGCATGAGAACTGATGTCCAGATTGGCTATAGCTACTTGTAGCCACTGCTGAATTATGTGAAAACTGGAACTACCTTCCAGTTCAAACCTTGCTGTGACAGAGCTTCTCCACATGATCAATACACTGACCTCATTTTTAGCATTGTGAATGTAATGGAGTGCAGAGTTAAGGATAGACTGAAATCATTCCAGATTACCTGAATTGTATATGATTTATTCACTTCAGTGTGTAGCTGATAAAATGTATTTGTCAGATGACCAATAAAGAACAACAGAAAACATCTTTCCCAAGGGATTGTTGTAAATTGCCAACATGTGCATCTTTTAATATGTAAAACTGTGATTCTGTAATCCCTGTATCATTTTTCCACTTGATTGAAAGCTTTAATTGAGATGAGCTCATTTGATTCCAGCATGGTGCTAACATCACCAATGTTGTGGGTTTGAGCCCAATATGGGCCATTCACTTAAGAGCTGGATTTGATAATCCTTGCCTGTCCCTTCCCAGAATATTGGATTTGATAATCCTTGCCTGTCCCTTCCTAGAATATTCCGTGATTAAATATGACTGACCAATTAAATCTTGCTAAATGTACTTTTATTTTCTGACTTACAAAACAACATGCTGTATAATTCTATAATATATCATTCATGAGGGCCATGGTTAAAACAGAAGTTATAGTTTGGTAATTTCTCAACTCAGCCACAAAATGTAGCTGTCTCTGTCTAGATCTTTAAAAACTGGACAAGACAGCCATAAAATACTGGACAAGGTTTCATAAAGCTGTTGTTATTAGGCAGAACCCTCCAGTTTCCTATCTTTTAGCTTTAATTATGCTAAAAGGAAAAAAAACCCACACCACAATGCACTTTTTACTGCTAAAATGTGTTTACACATTAAAACTGATGTGAGATCATCTTCCAAGATGCACAGTGCAATCCTCTCCCCTCCTCCTTCAGCTTTCCACAGATGCTCTTTAGAAAGGGGGTTTCATCTTCCAATACCAATTTTAAGTCATGACAAAATATTCTTAAATTACATATTAAAAATGACATAATACAATCACTTACTTTACTAGAAAAAGATTTATATGCTGAAAATGACTGAAAGTATAGGGAAATAGATAGATGACAGGGAAAGCAGTATAGGTTTGTGTTGGATAGAGGTATGTTAGTATATGTATGACCCCAAAATACAAAGGAGAAGAAGTATGAGAAATAATCTAGAAGGCACAGTCCAGAACAGGCTCCCTGCTCGGTTTCACTTCCAAAATTATTTCTAAAATTCTGCACTGCTCTGTATTTACTTAGTTAAAGATGCAAGAAAAGATAGTTATCCACAGATAATAACCCACAGAAGAGGATTATTTCTGCTTTAAATAAATAAAATTTAAATAAATTCTATTGTCATAGGTTTCCCTGTATTCTTAATTCTGATGTTGGTTATAGTGTTTAAAAAATATAGAGAGAAAAAAAATCACCTGTCTTTTATGACAGTCTCTGTTGTCTTTCTGCCTCTTACACGAGCATGAATTTCTGTTTGCTTATGATCACTCTTCTTCATTTTCAGGCTGCCATGTATTTTCTTCTCTCTGGAACACACTTGGCTAAGAAAATCTGCATTATATCCACAATCTCACATATTCATTCCATCATGTAGCTGAAATCTTTTAAAGGAATGCTACAGATGCATTTGTGTTAACCCTTTACTCCTGTAAATTTCTTCCTATTCAGTTTTGGAGAATTCTTCCAGGATAACTAGAGGAATCCCCAGATACTGTATTTCAAACTACACTCCATTTATCCCTGGTCAGGAAATGTGCTGTAGGAGATAATTCCACATTAACTGTTGGGTCTCTTCCATTTACAATTTAGCATATTCTCTGTGTCCTGTGGTGCAGCTGTGCTATGCTCACCACAAAGTGACAGTGTCCCTCAGACTTCCCAGAGCACAATTAGGCAATTACACAGTGGCTTGGTAGTTGACATCTTTTTGTGTGAGAGTAAGGAGCCCCTAGATTAGGTCCACAAAGATCTTTTAAAGAACTCTTCCTTTTGACAGTAACTGAAATAAATGACATGGAGAATGTCCTTGTTTTTCCCATTCCTCTTGCCCAGTCTCACTGCTCAGTGAAGGATGTCTGAAATACTGTGTTATCAGACAGAAGAAAAGCCAGTGAGATTTTATTTGCATATTCTTCCACAGAAAACGCAGGTTTGTGTCTTCCAATACAGTCTTTTAAATGCTTATATAGTACAAGAATAAAAATGTATAAACTACTGATGAAAGTCCATTAAATATGGTTGAACATTATATTAACTTTTTAGCTATCACCAGTTTCTAAAATGATACAGACAATTATTGGGCAAGAATTCAGTATACATGTACTTTATTCCAAAAGAATGCTCTGAAGTGCTCGTTTTTAAAGTTCTGCATTTTTATTACAATTGCAAGATGAATGATGAAAGCTTTTCCACCCAGAAAACATTTCCTTGTGCCTATTAAGCAAAGAATTTGTAAATATTATGGAAAACATTGCGACCTCAACAATCAATACACAATTCAAACAAGACAATGTATCATAGATAGCAGTAGCATGAATTACACTTTCAATATCAGATGGTTTTGTGGAACCTGTATGTTGGGCAAATACTTCCTGTAGCTAATAATCAAATGTCACAACACACCTCCTTGTACTGGATTATCCCAAAGACATGCTCAAAAGAACAACTCTATTGTGCAAACAATCACTAAATCACAATCTTTCTCTCTAACAGTATTTAGGTGGTAAATTTAAGACCTAAGTCCTTACAAATGCCTTGTACTTGTGTTACCCACATAAACTGCCCTCACTGCTGTCTTACTATACAGTAATAATTACCAAGATCTGCATTAGAACAAATGCAATTTGCAATATATGCCTAGAATAAATATCTAACTTCTGAATATCAACTAAACAAAGGTATGGGCTTGCCTATATATTCACACAATAGGATAACATTTTAAAAGTAGAGAGCTGTACATTTCACAGGTTTTCAAATATATTCTCACTTACTTGATGTTATTTCAACTTTGAATCCAAAGTACACTCACAGAAATGTTTTCAAAGGTGGGAGTTCACATGAACGACAAAAGCAGAGTACAAGCCACAGTGCAGCACAACCACCCCCTGTTAGAGGTGGCAGGTGCTGAGAGAGGACACGAACCAGCCTCTGATTGACTGGGAGCTGACATCCATAACCAGTTTAGTCCACAGCCTGCCTTCCTGAGCTCTCTTGGCTGCCAGAGGAGAAGGCTGTTTTTTCTCCAGCAGGACATTCTGACCAAAAGCTCCTCTGAAGGAAGCTTCTTGTGGGTTGGCATTTTTCTTGACTATGGGATGAACAGCCAGCTAACTTAGCTGACTGACACTGTGCAGGAACACTGTGCTTCTTAACATTGCTCCTCTTCTGCTTCTGCTCAACTCAGCTGCAACTTATCCTCTGTTTCTAGGGTGGCAGACTGCTGCCACAAGTCCAGCTGTTACTTTTTGCCAGCTGTTCCAAACCACTCAAGTAGACTCCACCCCATGGTACCTGTAGCTCTAAGTGCTAATGTGCCTTTTAGGAGGGCACTGAATATGCTTACACTTAACTAGAAACTGGTGAAAATAATTCTCATAAATCTATGAATTTTGAAAAGTCTATGACTTGCCTACAAAGTAACTGTAGTAGCCAACAGCTACTGTTTACATAGTATTTTCTTATCTTTTGCTTCAGAGATAGACACAATTTCTGTCCCCTCACCATGCCTGTTCCTAAGCAATGAAGGGCAAGAAAGGAGACATCAATGATACAGAAGTTCTGAGAGGTCTGACAAATAAAGCAATGCTGCACAAGAACATTTGTTTTCTAAGACAGTATCACAAATAATATGAAGGCCAAAGGGAGTACTAAATGTTCTGTGGGGAAAATAATAAAGCTGCATAGGTGAGAAGTTGGTCCCATGGCACCTGAATGCAGTACTCCTATTCATCAGGACGAGAGCTGGATTCTTGGTGGGATGTAGGTGTGACCTCTTTAAAGGCATTCTGTGTTTCAACACATTTGGAGATGGAAATGTGCATCATTCTCCTACAGAACTCAATTGATTTATTTTCTTTTTTCTACTTCCAAGACATAAATTAACTGTTAATGCTCTCACTGCTGTAAAAGTATTTTGAGCTATTAATGAAAGATAATTTATACCTCCATGAACATGTAAGCAAATGCTGAACTCTGCTTACACAAGCAATCACCACTGACCATGATAATCACTGGTTCTATGTTTCCAGACTCCTGTATGTATAAGTATTTACTAGAGTGAGGACCTCCTGACATATATAAACAGATTATCAACTACTTATGTAAAAAGTGTGCTCTACTTTTTACTTACACGTAAAATTAAAAAGGAGACAGTGCATATCCCTTACTAACTTTTTGATCAGAGGGTTTATGAAATGCTGGTCAGTGAAAGTCAACCAGTCACCTTAATGTCAGAAAATACATCTTTAGGACAAACGACAGAGGGAGAGACATAAAAGATTGGAAGCATAGAAGCAAACCCTCATAAGTACTAAGAAATCTCTATTGTTGGATGACCAAATTGAATCATCATTTAGGTAGGTGTCATCAAAATTCACAACCTTGAAGTCCTTCTTAAGGTACATGGCATTCAGTTTGTTTAGTGTTCGAGCAAAGGTATATTTAGATGCACAGCTATAGGCTTCCATACTGTAGACTTTGTGGAAATGCATATCAAAATATGGATTGTCCTAAAAAAAAGAAAAAAAAAGAGAGAGAATGAAATTACTACATGCATTACCATGTTAGAATTGCAATTTGTTGTTCTCTGCCCAGCTACTTGCAGGGTTTTTTCTCAGTATGATGGGCTCTAAAGGACTTCTGGTATTCATCTTAAAGGGTCTTTTAAAACTTTAAAAAGTAGCAGCTGCAATTCTTTTTCATTGGGAATTTTTTTCTGAGTAAAACTTTCAAAGTTTGGTCAAGCAATATGCTGTATTTTATTGGCATTTTGCAGTCTTGTTTTGGACTGAATCAATTTGTTATGTTGCCTAAAACACAGTATATGAAAAGCACATGCCTTGGACTATAACTGTCTATGTCTCTGGGAGAAGAAGAATATTGATTGCCCTTCCTGCCTTAGTTGTATTTCTTTGTGCTTTCTGGCTCTTTGACACAATTAATCCTAGCAGCAGATAAATTCTTTTAAATTCTATGGATATGAATACCTATTATGAATATTTATAGCAGTGTTAATTACCCCATGAGTTTGAAGTTCCTTTAGGCTTTTCTTTAATCAAAAATGAGACAGATTTTGATCATCCCAGTTGTCAAAGGCCTAATCATTTCTAAAGAATATTTTAGCACAACACTTCAGAAGAAAGTGAAATTCATGCAGCAAGTTGATAAGGAAATCCTCTGGCTGCCTTGTGTGGGGAAGAGACAGGAACATCTCCAGAAGCTAGTTAACTTGGAGAAGGGATGTAAAGGATTATTAGTTTTGTCTTTTTTTCCCCCTGGGGCCTAAACTGCTAAGAACTCACAGGGTGAAGGGGTGAGCTCTGAAGCTGAGTTCACCTACTCTGCCTCCCACATTCCTGTTTTGACCTTGAGAGAGATGTGCACAGGATAGAGCAAGAACAACCCCAGTTTGTCATTTTCCTTGGAACACGGCTCTGAAACATTTCTCATGGACTCTTAATTTCTCTTTCAAGTGAACATAAAACAGAGTTCAGATTACATATGCTGGTGAAAACACTTTCAACAGGAAGAAAAAATACTTTTCTTCTGGACTACATTTATTATACACGGACAACCATTAAAATGTCTTATCATACATGCAGTTAGATATTATCCTCAGCATATTCTTCTAGCTTTTGTAGAATAGGATTTGATTCTAGTTTTGGTGTTGTTCTGTATTGCATTGCTGCAGCCTCATTTTACCCCTCTGAAATTGTATCTGAGAGATTAGGACTTTTTAGCAGCAAGGCCAGGCCAGATCTTTGGCCAGGCCAAAGTTGTTTCATATTTACACACACAAATAGGCAAATACTCAACTGTTGCAAGTAATGTGAGATTAAGCTATGTGAAAGACACAATTTCGTGAGTTATCATGCACTTGCATGATAGGTTACACATTGACTTTGTCACATAGAGAACAGGTTCATACATTCAAATGACAAGGTCGCAGCCTCCATAGAATTTTTTAATGAAATTTTGATTTTAAATACATTCTAAAATCTATTATATTACCTGCAGTTTACACTGGAAGCTGCAGATGGAGAACTGTTATTACCAGTTATGATGACCAAATAAGAAAACACCCAGTTTGTACCTCAGGTCTCAACCAGAGAGAGATGAAGGCCATTATAATAAACAAACAAAATATCTCCTTCCTCTTCCTCTGCAACAATGCAAATATAATGTGGAGCCTCTCGCGTGCAATAAAGCCAAAATTCCTTAGTAATGTAACTTTATTTTTCAGACAATGCATTTTAATACTTGTATCCCAAATTGCAAATCAAGAAAATTATTTTCTATGTACATAATACATAATTTAACACTTACAGTATCTGCTTCTTTTCCATCAATCATCTCCAGATCTTTCAAAAACCACTTTTCAACTATTTCATATTTCTCCTCTCGGTCCACTCTCCAGTGTTTAACCATACATATTTCTACTTCTTTACTTCTAGTTACTGCAAGAAAAAAAAATAGTTTAAATGTGCAAGCAAGTACTTCCCAAAGCTAGGATAATTAAACCACGAGAGGCAGGGCTGTATGGGGTTATACTGGACTTGATAGTTTTATTTTGCCCAGGTAGTAGGAATAGTGCCACGTTGTCAGTCTGTGAAACCTGTCAGCTTTTAGCAGATTTAGGATTTACCTCACCTACCTTGTGAAGAAAGAGTCTTGCCTGTTCAAAAGCCTTTCATGTGAATTCACTAGCAGTGCAATGGAAGGCTCATTCTGGCACTGTGTCAGCATTACCCTACTTATGTCTTTTTAGGGGGCTGCAGTTACAAAATTGCAGAACCTCTACCAAAGTTCAGTATTTACATAACTTGTGCTACACTTTCCATTCTGTGAAGTAAGTTGTCTTAGAAAGCCTTTGCTTTTTTAAAGCAGAACTCTTATTTCCCTGCATAATTAGGCCACTTAATAAATTAACATTGAAAAGTTTTCCTAAAGCTTCCAGTTGTCCAGTGCTAAATTTATAGAAATTACTATTTTCCAACTTAGGCATGAAGGTGCTCTTTGCAATAATTACCATTATGGATTGATTACCTTGAGTGCTTGGATTTCTCTAAGAGACAACCAGGAGTGTGAAAAGTACCAGAGCCTGAACAATCTCCTGCACATCCAGCTGCTGATGGCTGCAGGGCAGGCCACTTTCCCAGGCTATCTGGGAGCCCAAGTTATGGTCAAGAAGCCACCTACATCTGGCAGGAGCATTTTGACTTCACAGCACGAGGCTAGGAATACAGGAGCAAAATGTTTTTATTTCTAAATACTCCCTGAATTTGTGAAAGTCCATTTTGAAACTTCATTAGTTTGACCTTCCCCCTGTTAAAACATCTCTTACTTCTCAGCTGCTTATAAGAAAATGGTTATTAAATAACAATAAAGGATATATATTGGAGATATGCCTTGTTTCCATTGCAAAGAAAAACAGTGGAAAATATATAAATTGATGATAATTTCTCTCAGCCTATAGCTTCCCTGCCTGGGAAACACAATTAACTTTTTTTTCCCCTGGTCCTATCAGTCATAGTTACTCAATCATTTTTAGCTAAAATACCACCACTATGTTATCTTTGTCCAATTTGACAAATTACAAAGGTTTTCATTTGCAAGCAAATCCAGCAGATTTATCTTAGCAAGTTCTCTTCATACTTTCAGTTTCACACATTTTGTTTGTTGGTTTGCTAGCTTGTAAGGGAATATGTTGTCTCCTTCAGAGTTAAAACAAAAGGAAGCAAGCCCAAGCCCTCTCAAAAATACAAAGGAGTGTCCTAGGGGCATATCATTTTCTTGCATTTTACACACTGCTTGATCTTGCACTCAGTTAAGAGAGCCAAAGAAAAATTGTTTTATAGAGAGCTTCAGCTCAGATCTACCATGTCATTCTATTAAGCTCTAAAAGCTTTGCTTGAGGAGGGCATAGCTGTGGCAATACCTTCATAGAGCACAAAGTATTTATTAAAGTCTTTCATGGACTAAACACCTTTTTCAGTGTCTCTGTAGGACAATAAAATGTCATACCCACTGTTCTTTCTAGGGTATACAAATACTGGGTTGTGAAAACCCCTGAATGAGGTTGCATTTCAGCTCTACATTCTTCCAGGGTTTCTAAACTCTTCCATGAAAGGGAAGTTCCTTGCCTTCCTGCAAGAACTGGGACTTGCTCTTGTGAAAAGGAAAGGAAATAGTGCTGGCCATAGGGCACAAAAATAGGATTGTTCAGTTACCCACATCAGGATTTTGTAACACACATTTCAAAAGGCATAGACCTCTGAAGTTTTGCCTATCATTTGACTGACTTTTTTTTGTTATGGTAATTTGAAATCAACAGATATACACCGATTTTGCACTGCAGGGATAAGATTTTAGATAATGTGTTCTGCTCCTATGGAATCACAGCAGAACACTGTAGTTGCTGGCAGCTGGATGCAACCCATCTTTCAGAATCAGATTTCCACTCTACTCACCACTTACTCAACTGTGCCTGAATATATTAAGAGAGTTTAATAGTGGATAGTGGAGAGATCCTCCTCTTAATACTCTACATGAATTTTCCTTTATATCTTCAGAGACTTCCAATCAGTTAATCTCATTAGAGGCTTTCTTTAATGGTTTGTTCTCATCTACCTGAAAGAGCAATTTTTAGTAAAGATTTTAAAGGTGCATAATGTTATTTCTCCTTTTTTGACATTTCGGAACAGTGAACTGCTTACAGATCTACCACATGCAACTAATCATACTTCTGCTGGATGGTTTAATAAACTATGAATGAGATTGGTATTGCTGTATGTTTAGAAGCCCTATGATACTCAGGAATTAATTCCTGAAAACTGTTTTTACAGTTCTAACATACAAAGCCTGTTCTACCAAAATTATAGGATTATAGGGAACATAGCTGGGTCAGGGTTTCCAATAATCTGTAAAACAGATTCTAAGGACTTCAGATGCAGATAATTTCTAAATTTCATTTGGAAAGATAATAAACATAGAATACTGGATGCCAACCCAATCTATGTCTCAAGTACAGAGATTATTTCTACTTGTTACATGTATTTGATACTTGAAACAGACTGCAAGAATCATTCATTTCACCCTGACTACTTACAGACATCTCTCTTTTTAGTATTTTTCAGTGGTTTGAAATAATAATTTTAAAACGCCACATAAGTAAAAAAACCCCAACAAAACAGCTTTTCTGAAACCTTGATCTAAAACCTCTATGAAACAGATTATACACTTGAAAAGAAATTTAGAAGGCAGCCAGATAATTACCACTTAAAGCAATCCTGTTGTACTCGAAGTTTGTGCTAATTACTAACTCCAATGAGTATTTATTTAAGCCACAAGTCTAATTTGTTCAGAATGTAATAGGTACAATATACAGGACATCAAACCAAGACGAGGATAGTGCAAAAAATTACAAACGTTTCCTGCGATGTTAATGCATTGTTACACTTTTCTGTGGAAAACCGGATTAGAACTATTTTGAAGGGTTTGCTCTTTTCAGAGCAGTTCAGGCGCTCGCAGCACTGCCACGGACAGGGCACTGCCCGCAGCTGCGGGGCAGATGCCGGGTTTCTCCGCTGCTGTCAAACCTGGAGCCGGTGCGGATCAGGAATCGGGGAGAACGCCGTGCTGGAGCCGGTGGGAATCAGGAATCGGGGAGAATACCCAGCCTGGAGCCGTTGTGGATCAGGAATCGGAGAGAATGCCATGCTGGAGCCGTGAGAATCAGGAATCGGGGAGAACGCCGTGCTGGAGCCGGTGGGAATCAGGAATCGGGGAGAACGCCGTGCTGGAGCCGGTGCGGATCAGGAATCGGGGAGAACGCCGTGCTGGAGCCGGTGGGAATCAGGAATCGGGGAGAA